>VOQJ01002148.1:6791-25719 GCA_015052665.1 Apistogramma diplotaenia | reverse complement strand
ATCTGCATCAAAACATCTGGTTAAGAAGCCAATGTTGTCTAAATTCAGAGAAGCATATGCATTTGTTTGACTCAGTGCAGCATCGCAGACAGCTCACCGATTTTATTTATTTTTATCTTGTAGCACATCACAAGCAAAATGTCTAGGATGTGCCAGCAGAGAGAAGTGACTTGTAGTCTTTGTAATCTTCTCACCTGCCCAGCAGCAATCTGAGCTTTGATAGGTGTGAGAAATGTGTTGGACGCTTGGGTTGTACCATCTGTCACCTGTCTGGCTGCACAAAGGCAGAGCACTCTTTGACTGCTACCCATTTATGTGAATGCTGCCTATACATAATCAGACATCAACTGCTGTTTACAGACTTACTCTAAGCATTTAACAAGCAAAGAAACATGTTCAAGTTTGAGACCCATCTGGTGATGGAGCAGTGATGGACTTCTTCTGTGCTCTCATGTGATCATGTACTCATGTACTCCACTTCAGCTTGGTGCAGTTGTCCCACAAAGGATCCACTCTGTTCATATTTTAATTTATGTTTGAAACTGAAATCAGAGTTTAAAATGTCACTTATGGTCCAAGAGATCAAGAATACTTAAGCAGTCTTTTTACTGTGTTTGTGTCCTCAGCTCGTCAGCTGACAGTGCAGATGATGCAGAATCCACAGATCCTGGCTGCGCTGCAAGAGAGGCTGGATGGTTTGAATGGCTCACCATCAGGGTACATGGAGAGGTGAGGAATGGCTTACTGGTCCTGTCATTGAGCAGCACTTTGACTTGAGACTGAAACATGTCGACTAATTCTGTAAATGTTCAATTAAAGCCTCGTAAAGACTTTATATTGATCGAAACTGTATTTTGATTTAAAACTATTGAGTTGTCATTTATTGTATGAGTGGATGTCTTTGTGCTAAACTTTTTTTCAGTAGTTTACACTGAAGCCTCCCGTTGCTGTGGGCTATCAGTCACTTCCTTGCATACTGATGTGTATCTTAAGTGGTGATAGCGCCTTGTTGAGTAGTAGTGCAAATCAGTTTCAAGTTAAGGTCAGCCACACTCAACAAGTAATTGGAGAGGTGATGAGGATCACCCAATGTGACATTAAATGGCCCAAGAAATGCTAAGGGTACAATCCGGTTCTATTGTGGAGCAGGTGAGCTGCTTACATTAAAGTGTCTATCCTTGGCCAATGGTGAGGTCAGTTATTAGCAGACTCAATTGCAGTGAAGGAGGAACACATGTTGCATGACATATGGTAATGGGTAACCCATTTTAACGGATTTCAGACACCTTCCCGACTGAAGGCACTAAGTCAGTGTTGTAAGACTGTGTGTGTGTGTAATATAGAAATGCAAATCCAAAAAGTCCAGCAATGTTTTTCCTCAGTTTAATGGCTGGGAACATCTTCATAAAACTGCATACCAGAGAGCCTTTAAAACGAGTACATGACAATGATCATCAGAGAAGTGCCAGCAGGGCACTGCAGGCACCTTGTTATGCTGTGTAAAATTATACTTTCTGCTACATTTTGCCGACACCAGCTTTAAGTGAGAGCCACTTGAGTGGACGAATACCTGAACGATGAGTTATTTCATATAATCACTGTAGTTGGATAAATTTGTTGCCAGATTACAGAAACGTATAGTTGAAACAAGGAAAGTTCAAGTAGAGGGGATACTTTAAAAAACAAAAAGCATTGATGCTTGCTAAAAAGGCCAGCGGTTCAGTCAGTGACAGGGCTTCTGAGATGCTGTGTTGCAAGTGTAGCCGTGTGTCTTGGCTGCAGGGCTGAGCCACCCACTGTTCTCCTCCCCAGCTAAACCATCAGCAAGCAGCTCTTTGATCAACATGTCAAGTGTTTGGCAGTCACCAACAAACTCGCCAGTTACATCCAAGCACTTGGGACCCAAACACGCATTCCCCTGCCAGAATAGTGCAGGCATCTTTAATTTACCATACTGCAGAGAAACTCGAGTCAGTGCAGTCTCACTGCAGCTCCGAGTCTGGTTGACTGTACTGCAAGATCATTGAACAGATCTTAAAGATGGATGTCCATGTTGGTCAAATGGGTGCTGTGTAGATGGGCTGGCAGAGATGTGCACCATCAAATGTAGAAAGCATGAATCTGACCTGAAAGACTGAGTAGAAATAATCATCATTACAGGATGAATAATTTGCCCCACCATCAGAGATGAATGCAATGAAAGCTTGGTGCAATAGGTAGCGTTCTGACAGATTCTACAAAATGAGTCTGGCTGTGGGCGTTATGGAAGATTTTGTGCACACATTAAGTTTACTGCTTGTAAAATGTGAAGTCCCAGCCGTTAAGAACACCGGCGTCCTTGTAAGACATGTTAAATTATGTAACTGCGAGGAACCCCCTCTATCATGCGCAGCAGGACCCAGGACATAAATTCCCCGAGCATCCACGAGGAAATTGGTGTACAAATAAGACATGATTTCCTCACTGGGCTGTTAAATGAAGCAAATCTCAATAAAAGCAGGTCTTGGCAGAGTCGCACTGTTTAAAATGTGTACTTGGAGGCCCGTCCTGACATACTCGGGATCCTTTAGGGAGAGTGCTGCTGTGCACTTTGTTGCCATTCTCTAAAGCTGTGGGCAGACGAACGGCTCAGCTCCTCGTACAGTTTGGGGACTGATTTCCACATCATGTTGGGGGGAACAATCCTAGAAAATGATGATCCAGTTGATATGCAAACTTTTAATACAACTTTGTAAATTACTTTTCAGTCATCAGGATTGTCTCAAAGTCTTCTGTTAACGTGTCCTCCCTCAGTTTACCAAAGGTTGTGAAGAGACGTGTAAATGCGCTCAAGAACCTGCAAGTCAAATGTGCCCACATTGAAGCAAAGTTCTACGAGGAAGTACATGAACTGGAGAGAAAATATGCTGCCCTCTACCAGCCCCTCTTCGACAAAGTACGTTCTCATTTTTGTATTTCCCTTTTGTAATGTGTAATGGAAGCACATTAACAAGAGTTTGATGTATTAAATGGCAAAGGCTCCTTATTATGTAGGAAGGTCCATCCTTAAGATTAAATTTGTTCCACCACAAAGTTAAACTTGTTTTGTTTTTTTTGCCTTTACTGAAGGACACATCAGAGCTAAAGCATCTCTAGTGTTGCACATAACTGGACTTAAACAGGTTTTAACATGCGTTCATACTTGAGCTTGGTGCTTCCTCCTTGAGCATCGTTTACCGAGTGCACACACCCGATTCGTTTATCTTTGAAGCGACCTCAGGATTTAGAAGCAGCCAAGAGTTTAGAGCTTGGACATAAACTCTGTGGTTCTGATCGACAGTTTTTAAGCCCTTCATGTGTTTAACTGTGCGTGGAGGAACCATAACCAGCAAAAATCAAACTTACTGAAACCAAAGAGAACCAGTTTTTGATGGAAGGCAAAGAAAAGCAGCAGCAGTTGGATATGCTGCAGATATTGATAATTTGGGACCAGAAAATTAAAAATGACTTTTTTTCAGAACCATAAAAAAATGTTGCACTCGGTCAGGTGAATGCTTCAAGCTGACTTGTGCTGAAAGATTTGCCTTTGCGTTGCATCAGATAAGACGATGAAATAAGAGGTTCTAAAAGTGAACGATCACTTTCCTGTGAGGACCTTTTTTCAGGCTGTTAGCCTGGATGTTCCTCATGTCACTGATGCAGTGTTAAAGGCATTCATGGAAACGGCCAGTTTCCTGAGTACCTAGTGATGTCACCTTTTCTCATAAAACACTGACTTTTTCAAATGTAGGATGTCTTTTTCATAAGAATGGTGTAAAGTGATTTCATGTGTAGCGTTGGGATTCAAACAATACTCTCCTTTCCTTGCAGAGAAGTGACATAGTGAAAGCAGCTTATGAGCCCACAGATGAAGAATGTGAATGGAAGGCAGATGATGAAGAGGAGCTGACAGTAAGCGCGCAGGGACAGGTGACACGTACACCTGCGTCCTCTCTACAACAGCACAACTTCTGATACTGTCCAACTTTTTGCTAAATTCACTATTCAGTCATTTATATCTGAAATTTTCAGAATATTCATTGGCTACAAGACAAAAAAATTTGCAAACTTTTGATTTAAAGTTGATTTCTTTCAGGGACCATGTACAAAAAAATCATCACATAAGAGAAGATGCTCTGTATCAGATTTAGCTATCAGCTAAAAAACAATTAGATCAATTAGCAGATCTCAAATGCACATTTGACAAGTTTTCAGAATGTATCTGGATCACCTGATGACTGACCTAAATGACTTGATGTTCCAGTACATCACATATTGTTCAAGTAAAATCTATAAAATGTTTCTGCATATGTAGAGATGGTTTTCTTGCATGTATGGACGGCATAAAAGTGCCCTTTTAAAGAACAACTCTCTCTCAACCAGGACGAGATGAAGGAGAAGGCCAAGCTGGAGGAAGAGAAGAAGGATGAGGAGAAAGAGGACCCCAAAGGCATCCCTGAGTTCTGGTTAACAGTTTTCAAAAATGTGGACCTGCTCAGTGACATGCTGCAGGTAGGTTCACCCCCACAGAAAGTGGGTCACAGACAGCAGCTGCTTCACTAATTCAAAAATCAGGGTTTGCTTCCACCTCCTGGCCAATCTTTGTATAGACATGTGTGTTTTTAACGACACGCTCTTTTATGCGTGAACGTAACACCATAATTTTTTTCTCCCCCTCAGGAACACGATGAACCCATCCTTAAGCATTTACAAGATATTAAAGTTAAATTCTCAGATCCAGGACAGCCAATGGTAAGTGTGCCTCAAACATTTTAAATGACCCGTCTGCAGACTCGAGTGCTTTTGGTCATCGGCCTCTTGTGTCCCCAGAGCTTCACGTTAGAGTTCCACTTCGAGCCCAATGACTTCTTTACAAACACAGTGTTGACAAAAACCTACAAGATGAGATCAGAGCCCGACGAGAATGACCCCTTCTCCTTCGATGGACCAGAGATCATGAGCTGCACAGGGTCAGCCCCCCAAATTTTCACTTCATGCTCTTACCTATACCTTCCTCTCCCCCTCCATGACCAATGTGAGCTAAAAGGGAGTTTCCCTTCTGTATTTCCATCGTCTTCTACCTCTGTGAATCATCACAAAGCCCCTCATTGGCTAAATCTCCTAAAATAAGTCCAGATGTTTAGACGTGACATTTCAGATTCTGCCCGTTAACCCTGCTTTCCAATGCTGTTCACGTTTTGCTACAGCTGCACGATCGACTGGACAAAGGGCAAGAACGTCACATTGAAAACAATCAAAAAGAAACAGAAGCACAAGGGCCGCGGTACGGTCAGGACGGTCACCAAAACGGTCCCCAACGACTCCTTCTTCAACTTCTTCACCCCACCAGAGGGTAAGAATACCAGGGCAGAAATGTTCAGCCTCTTAATCCTGAGGTCATTTAAATTGTAACTTTGATCTGTTCTCTTTGCTTACAGTTCCAGAAAATGGCGAGTTGGTGAGTTGATGCTTTATTTACGTTGTCCTAAAGGTTCATCGGTGGTGTTTCTGTGTATTAAATACGTGAACAAGCTTGAGTTCATTGTGTAATGGAAGCAGGAGGGACAAACATTAGTAGAAACGCATGAACGAACCGTCTGTTTTCAGGACGAGGATTCAGAAGCTATTCTGGCTGCTGACTTTGAAATCGGCCACTTTATCCGTGAACGCATCGTACCTCGAGCTGTGCTCTACTTCACAGGAGAGGCCATAGAGGATGATGATGATGATGTGAGTACGGGAATTTGACATCTTGGGTGGGATTACAGAGCGATGCAGTAATAAGTTGGGGGGATATCAGTCGGTGTTTTAATCCACCTTAAAGTGGGGAAGACTTGATTCAAGATGAGCCTGAAGTATTTTTCTTTTACAGTATGATGAAGAAGGAGAGGAGGCTGATGATGAGGTAAAACTGATTGATTGTGTAGAAAATCACAAAACGACTAAACTTGCATCTTTGAAGACTTGAGGGAACTCTGTAGACTGAAGTTACCTTGTGCTGTTTGTTCAGGAAGGCGAAGAGGAGGCTGACGAGGAGAACGACCCTGACTATGATCCCAAGGTGAGAGAACACCCCCCTCTAAAGATCTCTGGTGCTTTGAGAAAGACTTTACTCAGCAGTTCTCAACTTTGTTGGCTCAGGATTTTCTTACTGGAGGCAATGGATAGCTTCACGAGCCATCCACAGCCGATGAGTCACTGTCCGTCCTGCTACATTCAGAATCTCCTTGCAGGACACTTTTGTGTCCTCCCCGAGGATCCTGAGCTGCAGGTGGAGAACTGCTGATTTCAACATACAGAACACATGCTGTCAAATGCATCTCATTGTTACACCAGCTTTTAATTTGCTTCAGCTTCTCTTTTGTTGTGACCTTGATTTTTGGCCCCCAATTTATGGTAGAAATGCATCCAGCTGAGTCCTCTGTTTCCCCTCCTCAGTGCTCCATAGATTCACTGACAAGTTGATGAAATTTGAATGCTGCATGCTGTTTAAACCTGAACCTGACTAAAGTAACACAGTTACAGTGTGCCGTTTTTAAAGAAAAGACAAAATTGTGTGCACCTAAAAACACATTCACAAAGTTTGTTTTGGGGAAATAAATGAAACTATCTAGAAATGCCTCCTGGGATACTTGAGGTCTTATTTTGAAGAATTATCTAAATTAGCTTTAATTTCAATCATCATTGGGGCATAAAAGTTTCACACAAAGACAAATTGAATAGAAAGTGTGTAAATTCTTTCTGGCTTTAACTCAAAACAAGGGTTTAAAGCTGTTTACCAGCTGACGGCTGCGCCCGGTGATGCAGCATGTGTTTGGCATTCTGCCCCTCGGGTTGCCACGCCTTACATTTCAGCTTCTTTAGCCCATTTTATGGGACCAGAATTTACAAAATGACATTTGTGTTAAAACGAGCAGCCTCGTCCAATCGGTGCAGACTTCTCACCTCCAGTTGCTGCTGCCTGCTGGCCTTCAGAAACAACAGGTTTAGGTCACTTTTGGTTTTCGTCTTCAAACTGAGGCGCTGCATCCCTCAAATTCCAAAGTGACAGTAACTGAACACACAACTGTGTTGCTTATGTTGACACTGCAAATCATCCGCACTACGTTACTCAGCACTGAGCTGAACCATACCAGACCGAGAGCCAGGGCTTCGTCATCAACATCACTAAACTTTCACTGCTTTAGAAACTAACTTGAAATGTAATAATTTCATCTTTGCGTTTGATTATCGGTTTAATATCACTTAGGTCCGCCATAACAGTCACCATATATTAACGAGCCATAAATCCTTTACCAGATCGTCTTTAGCTGTTTGGATAAAAGTGCAAAAACGAGTTTTCGTATAATCCCACTGAGACAAATAACAGGATGTCGCCTTCAGGGCTCTGTTTATTCACTGGGATTTTCTGCATCGCTGCCTTCTCGATGAAGGTAATGCAGCTGAGAGGCAAAGACAAACAGCACTCTGAACAAAAACACCAGTAAGACAATGAATCTTGAGTGGATTCAGTGTCCTTTTGTTGGGCGGTCGTGTTTGTGTAGGTAGGATTTTGAGGGTGCCTGCATGACCTTCAGTGTTGATCGTAGGGGTGTGAGTCGAGTGACTTCTTTTACCAGACTGGAGCAGCTTTTGTTTGACTCCACAGCATGTAAACGAGCATGACCTCTGCTGCTTCTGCTGAACTAAAACATCTTTGACATTCTGTATTCTGCTAGTTTTGCCTCTTTTTTTTTTCCTCTCTATTCATTAATGTGTCTTCATCACCTGTCACTTTGGCATATTTTGTCAGCTACTCTTTAAATTTTTCCTCACTAGGTTTAAGTGGTGACTGTAGAAAAATAACCCTATCCTGGTAGGTACAGCTCATGAATTCAGCTTTTCCACCATCATGTCCCGGCCACCCTTCCACCCTGCACCCTTTTTATTTTACGTCAGGGGTCCTTAATCCCAGTCCTCGAGGGCCGGTGTCCTGCAGGTATTGGATGCAACCCTTCAGCAGGGTTGCATCCAATACCTGCAGGACACCGGCCCTCGAGGACTGGGATTGAGGACCTGTGTTTTACGTTATGGCTTTCTATCCTTTTTCCATCTCTCCATCCCATTAGACCCCCCCCCTCCACCCTGCTGCTGTGTTGATCCCTACTTACTAACTCAGTGTTGTTGTTTTTTTTTTATGCTTAACCTATAAGAGCTCTGCATTTGCACCTGTATCATTTCTGTATGTTGAAGCGAGTCCAACCCTCTTTGTTTTGTCCCCACCATGTTGAACTCGTCCCATGCACCAACACCGGCTAGTTTGTTAGGATGATGGTTTGTTTGCCAAAAATGATGTCCTTTTGTTTGTGTGTATGAATTCCCATTTAAATGTCATTGGTCTGTTTCTTCATGAACTGCCTTTGTTTTTGTACATGACCTCTGTTCAGTTCATTCTCCAATAGAGCTGCTGTAATGTGTGGTTAATGGCTTGAAATGCTCATAAAAATGCCAAAAAGTGCTTTTATTTGAGGCCACATTACTATTCATTAGAGACGTAGAATTAGAAAAATAGGCTCAGATTATATATTTTTTAATAAATATGAACTTTGAAGTGTTTGTTACAAGCCACACGTGTTCAACAATGGCAGAAATGACCTCACTTTTTAATAATCTGTGGCATCAGGCCATGAAGTGCAGCCTTGAACAGCTGCAGTGTGCCATCATCACCTCCGCAAGTGTCTAATGTCTGCTCCAAGGACGTCCTACCCAGAGTATGATGGGGCTTAATTATCGCCTCAGTGCACTTTTAAAGCTTAATTTTCCAGAGTGTTTGGTTTGTGTTTGGCACCTAATTGATTTGAGCTGAATTGCCCAAGGTTATGTTTGAAGTGACATTATTCTGAAACGGCGAATTCAAAATAAGCTCTTATTGCAGATGTCTGCGTAAATCAGGGTTCTGTCTCATGTGCTATTTAGAGTCCCGTTACTCGGCTTTTGTGGATAAAAGAACCAGAAGTCACTAAATCTTAGGCAGTTGGCTGGTTTGGGGGGTGTGTGTGTGTGTGTGTGTGTGTGTGTGTTCATAGTTGGTATTTTCAAGAGGAAGATGATGTATATCTCTGAGAGAGAAATATGAATGAGATGTGCTTTGACGGTTGCATGAGTTTGATGTGGCACTCGTTAGTTAGATGCCAACTAATCTGTGTGGACCATTAATATTACTGGAACTAGCATGTTAGGCTGGGACGTTGACAACTTTGGCAGCTGATGATTTGTGTGCAGTGGGTGGAGATATAAGCACAGTCCTCCTTTAACCTCATGCTGGCCAATGAAAAATGACACGGAATAACTGCAATGAAATGTTTTATTTTCATCTTAATGCCACTTGGAGCACTTCAGACTACAAGCCACATTTAAGCACTCGGTGCTCAAACTAGAAAATAACTGGTTCATTTCCCATATATTTACACAGCACTTTGTTGTGTACATCTTAAGCATGTGAGCTCCACCCTCCCCACTCACATTCAAACTAAGCCTTGGTTTCCGGATGAATGACCACATTTTATTTTTTTAAACTTGAACACAAGTTCTGTGATCACTTTTTGAAGTTGTGGTCAGTTTTAACATGCAGAGCCATGCTAATGCTAAGCTAACCTGCTGCTGGCCCTTTCCATGGGAGTGGCTGCAACGATCTCACAACTTTTAATTAAAGAAAAAAACACAATCGACACGCACACACGGCTCGAGCTTTTATTTTTTATTTATATATGAGTATGAAACTTTCCCAAAGCTGATGTGTCCTCCATCACTGTGGTTGTTTATGAGATGAAGGGAGACGGGTCAGCGCTGTGTGTGTGTGTTTGTGCTGATCGAGCAGTGACAGTGAGTGAGATCGAGACAGTCAGCAGGTTCATTCATACCTGTCCAGGTGTGGCCTGGTTATGGCCAACATTAGCCGCCAGATTATAAATTAAAAACATTTGCTGGCCGTCTGTGCCGATCCTGACGGACTGCATCAAGATTAAAGCAGAAGTGCAGGACATAAAATTCCTACTTTATTTTTTCATTAAAGGTTTTTTCCCCCCCAATATCCTTCCAGGGTCCCTGAAGGGACATTTTTGAATGAAGTATCCATCTTCCATGTGTTTACTACCACATTTTAAATAACCATATGCTAAATGTAAAAGCCGAGAGCTAAATAAGTGCCATTTCATAATTATGTGATTCATAATCCAACTAGTCGACTAATCGTTTCAATAGTCGATGACTAATCGACGATTGAAATAGTCGTTAGTTGCAGCCCTAGTGGAATCACAAACACCCTCACTGACCTGTAGCGTTTCATTTGAATGTCAGTCATCATCCTAATCTGTCACTTCTGTTTTTAAAAATAGCTGAAGTTACTTTGAGTTTGTAGCTGCTTGAGTGATGGAGTGGCTTGGCTGTGTGTGCTTGTGTATGTGTGATTTTTAATGAGTCTTCATTTTAATACCCGCCCTCTTATTTCTTACAGAAGGATGCAGCCCCCCCAGCTGAGTGCAAGCAGCAATGAAGCCTGACCCGGCTGCCTCAAGGATCAACTGCACTGTAACGGCTTCTCAAAAGAAGAAATATATAAACAAAAAATAAAAAAAATAGTTACTTACCGCCTTATAATGTTTTGTATTTTTCTTGGTAGAGAATTTGGAGAGAAAAGGTTTCAAGATTTTTGTTACAAAAACTCATGGTAATATACTGGGAGCAGTGTGGCTCGATATACATAGTATTTTACTAGACCTGTTTTTCCCTCCTCTTCCTTCTCTGTACAATAGATAGACTGCAGGAAGATGACCTCCCTCAAAAAGCATGAACTTGTTTCTTCACTGCTAAACTAGTTTTGGGTTCTTGTGGAGTCTTTTGTTGTATTTGCTCTTAGACAACAGCTGTGGTTTAAACTGCATTGCCCTCCCTCCTACCAAAACTGCAGGTTGGTCAGTTCTGGTTGTCCCAGGTTGTTTTTACTCCATATTTTTTTTCAAACTTAGTGGGGGCTTGAGCACTTAAAGAAAAAAAGCACTGTAGCATTTCCACATACAGGACAGATGTGACCTGCACCTGGGTGTCCATTCCAGTTTAATCTTCAGTTTGAGATCCACAGTTTCTCATTTTTTTTGCCGCTGCTTTGGGAGTTCCTGTGCCACCTGTGCTCAAATGCTTTCCACTCAAACATTCCAGTAAGCAGACTGGCTGGCCCCATCAGGGACCCTCTCTGAGAGAGTCTGCCACTCTTCCACTGGACGGACTGTTAAAAACCGAAGTCGGCGCCGCCGCCTTTGCTCCTACGGCTCTGCACAGCCTGGTCGGCTCTCGAACATTCCAGAGATTTGGTTAAATGAGGAAGGGGGTGGGACAGTTTGGCAGGATGGCCCAGCTTGGGAACGCGTGGTCCCAATTAACCTCGTGCTTCAGGCTCCTCGTAGGCTTGCAGTGGTGTGGCTGTCGTCCTTTTCTATAGCACTTTGTTACTAGTTTGCGGTGTGCCAGTGGTGTCCCGTCATTGGTTAGCTGTCCAGATAGTCCATGTGAGCAGCACTTTGACTCCCCCATCTAAAAAGTAAGGGGGTGCTCTGCGGTGCCCCCTGCTCTGTAGAGTTCATGTTGTGTTATCTGGTTTTAAGTGCATTACCTTTCTTGGTGGGTGAGGCACACTTGACCCATTCAGAGAGGCTTTATAGGAACAGTGTTGGGCAGATGTAGCACAGTGGATGACGAGAGGAAAAGTGTTGATCAGGTTCACATGCCCCCCCCCCGCTTTAGTTTGACATTAACTCATATCGCCAATTCATGCCTCATGTGGACCTGAGCCCAGTCCCTGAAGTCATGGTTCATTTTTATCACTGTGAAAGAAATGGGGGGAGGAAGTGCGATACGGCCATTATGTTGGCTCATGACCCACCACCCTCCCCACCCAAACCCTGCATCGTTACCCAGAAGGCCACAGAAAAGCTTGTCAGAGCAATACTTAAAGCCAGGAGAGGTACCGAAATGAAACCGTTCCCTGGCTCCCCTCCAAGTCATCTCTTCATGCCCCCCCCTCGCGCCTCTTGGCTGTGTTGGGGCAGCATAATGTCCACTGGAGATCCAGGGTACTTCTCATTCTGCAGGGAGTATTCAGATCATGTTCATTGGAAATGGATGTGACAGGGTTTCTGTGGGGGTCCTCCTGAGCAGCTGTTGTCAAGGCAAAATGCTATGCTACAAAATACTAATGTACTCAATAACTGTATGTGTATGTTCATGAATAAATTGGTTAAACATGTTTGTGATGGCTGACTTTTTCCCCCCATCAAGTCTGCAATATTTGGCCTTTTTGGCTGCATAGTCCTCTACCTGCATTCACATTTAAGCTTTTTGATCAGTGATAAACTACAGCACAGATACATGTTGGACCTGCAGTAAAGAACAACACACTTTGAATTTAGTTTCACGAAAAACGAGAATGTAGTAATGGTTTAAAAGGGGACTTAAAATATAGAAATTCTAACTTTAACTATTTCACTCGAATTGTTGCCGACTATATCAAATCTGCAAGAATGCAGACAAACGTTACCGTGACCACATGCTCCTCCGGCCGGCAGCAAAGCCTATAAAGGTTCCAGCAGATGGCGCTGTTGTGCAACATTTGAAATCCTGTCCCAATGGAGAAATCGTTTGTAATGGAAATTAAATGTGAGCACATAAAACGCCGTACAACCACCATAAGGGCAATTAGACGGAGAGCAGGGGGGCAGTAGTACTGATAATTAAAATTGTGTGCACAGGAGAGTGGAGGTTGTGACAGATGATTAATTTGGAGGCCGCTGAATGCATCCAGGAAAACGCTTGATTTTTAGACTACAGTACACAATAATTTGGGGGACTATGGTTTTATGCTGGAATAAAAAAAAAAACTACGCGTAGTGCAACTTAAAGCATCTCTGATGGGTCTTTACATGCGAATTAAGTCTCCTAATGCCAGGCTTTTAATGTTTTTATATACTGTACTGAATATACTGACGCTCTCGGTAGTCTGCTTTGTGCTCATCATCTCAGGAGGCTGGATGTTACTCGGGGGGCGGTGCACCTCTCCAGACCCCTCCCGCCCCCAACCCACTTCTTTCTCACACACGCACACACACGGCAAACAGACAGGCTGGCAGCCTTCTCGTTACGACCAGCACTACTTGGAAGGCGCAGTCACAAGCAGCATCCCATGCCTTCACCTGCTTCGGAGTAAACACGCGTCCATCAGCTCACGGAAGCAGCCAGGAAGGAGTATTGAGGCGTCCAGGTGAACATGCTGGAAAACGGGAGGAAAGTGTTCAAGGAGGGTCTGCTGGAGAAACGGAGCGACGGGCTGCTGCAGCTCTGGAAGAAGAAGCACTGCGTCCTGACCGAGGACGGCGTGCTGCTGCTGCCGCCCAAGCAGCATGACCACCAGCAGCACCACGGCGGCGGGGACGCGGGCAAAGTCAAGGAGCTGCACTTCGCCAACATGAAGACGGTGGACTGCGTGGAGCGGAAGGGAAAGTACGTCTACTTCACGGTGGTCATGACGGAGGGGAAAGAGATCGACTTCAGGTGCCCACAGGACGAGGGCTGGAACGCGGAGATCACCTTGCAGATGGTCCAGTACAAGAATCGGCAGGCGATCCTGGCCGTCAAGTCCACCCGGCAGAAGCAGCAGCTGCTCGTCGTGCAGATGCCCGGACAAAAGACCGTGCGCAGCTCTCCGAACGTAGCGTGACCTGCGGCGAGTCCCGCGGACACTGGTGCACCATTTGCGGTAAGACTGCAAACGAGAAGGAGGGGGGCGGACGAGTGGGCTCCCCAGGTTCGGGGACCACCGGGGGAGCCCCTTTAAATTAAACATCCAATTTCAGCTTTTATTTCCTGGATTTTTACACCACAAGTAAGGACATCTGATATCGGCAGCGGTCAAAGTAACCCTACAAAATTCATTATTTTTGGTGAAAAAAGTTTGGGAGCCCATGTCTTAGGCCTGCTTGTACACCCCCCCTCCAATCCCCGCATCGCGGAGGTGAAACCTTCAGGAACATGTAGGCTTCCGTGTCAGGTTTGATATTTTATAGAAGGGTTTGTCCCCAAAGTCCTAGTTTTCGCGCAGACATCGATCGACAAAGGCTTACCGGTGGCAGAATTACTTTGATCTCAGCCATTCAGGCGATCCACACACGGACAATTTTGTTTTTAAAATCAGATTAAATTTGGAGTCAGACATTCGCACAGATTCGAACTGGTGCGAAGGGTCAGACCAAAGTTCAAGTGAAGCTCAAGGCAAATGTTGCGACCCAAATTAAGCGTAAAGACGCGCGGGCTTCGTCGTGTGTTGGTGAGGTTGCGTGCGCACATGAGCTGACTGCCTCGTATGCGCTTTAAGCTGTTGTGTAGATAACTCCGCTGTACGAGCCCACCAGCATGGAGCTTTAAGTCCACCCAAACACAGCATAACCTTCAACTATAGAAACAAGTCGCGGTGATGAATAATTCGCATTAATTACCAAATATGGCAGAAACTCTCGTCCTGCTGAGTCAGTGCCGTGTCTTTAAGCCATCTCAGTGCTCTGTAGTCTTAATTAACTGAAGCTGCCAGAGGAGGAGACTGAGGACTGTATTTGGGGATCATAGCAGTACTGTTACACTCTGACAACAGGAGAACTGAGGATAAAGTTTTGTGTGTCACAGCAGAATCACGTGTGCCGCTGCTGGAAAGATGCTCACTTTCTTTCATTTAAAACATAAAGCAGGCATTCATGAGTCCACGTTTCAGACGACTCCAGACTTTTCCTGCCTCCCCTACAGTCTGACTAACTGATTGCATCTGCAGGTTAACTGGACACTCAGCTGGAGGATGAACCTGAACCTGAGCTGCATCTCCCCCTGCCGCTTCCCCGCCGCGCTCCCATTCTCCAGGAAAACCCCTCTTCCATGTCGTGGTCTCCACAGACCTGCGCCTCGTCCCTTTTCAGTACAGAGACTTGTTTCACAAAAGACTCATGGACAAAAAGCATGTGAGAAAAACAACTGTACTCTACCGTTATTTATTAGAAGTGTGTATATATATTTTCTATAAAAATGTTATGTTGATAAACAGGAGAGGAGGTAGAGGCTCTGAGGTTCACAGCCTGCAAAGCCACTGCAAATAAGCTTGCATATATCTTAGGATGGTTACTGTAGGTTAGCCAAACCAGTCCATTATTTGTAAAACATGTCATTGTCCATTGTTTCATTTTTTCAACTGAACCAAAGACTCATTTCATAACATTGTGCAGTGTTAAAAATCACAATACTGAAGATCCATAGATCCATGTAAGACGAGATACCTGCTCAGTATAACAAACTTTATTTTATGCTCTTCATTTGTATAGTGACAGTACAGCTGAGTAGTGTGACTGTAACTATTTTTTTTCTTTGCTGCATTCATAGATACAGAGGCTGTCTGATATCTTGCTTTTTGTGAGTCTTAAAACTGAAGAAGATGCTAGCTTATTCCACTCAGTTGGTTTTCAGTGGTTACAGAGCGGAGCTGAATAGCAGCAGGCTAGGTGCCGGCGCATTGGAGTCTTTAGTTAAAATAACCATTTTCAGAAGCTGAGCTGCTCTACAGACACTTTCAGTGGTTGCGTTAAAAATCTGTGGTAACAGAAAACTAAAAGGAACAAGAGACAGTCCCAGTGTTCTCGAATTTGCTGAACATCACAAATTTAAGGCTCCTGTTTTGGCGTTTTACTGCCCTGTTAGCGACTAAGTTACCTAGCTTGCCTATTGCCATTTGACATCAAGCCAATATGGCTGACGAGCAGTTTTACCAAACTAGCTCCTTTTGTTGCTCGATTTAGCAACTTTTTTTTTCCATAAGCGACTAGCAGATTTAGCGACTTTTTTGGTGACTTTTGGAGAGAGACGTGAAATTCACCGCTGACACCCTGATTTGTGTACATGCAGCGCTCATACTGCGTCCCTTTGTATTCTTCGGCGTGGCCTGGCCCCCCAGTGGCAGTCCGAGCAGTAGCCTAGCATATTCCTAAGCTTGTAGCAGTACATGGTTATATTGATGACACAAAAGTTTGTCATAGGCTTCTGTAATTTTAGGCTCATATCGAGCATTTACATCCTTATTTCTTGACTAATTAATTGACTTCAGATAAACCTGAATGGCTTAATAATCGTAACGGGTGGGCCAACCTCAACAAAACAACAAAACAGTTCTTTAGATTTTTTTTGTATTCATCGTCCCGCTGTGAAAGCGAAGTTACATTCTCCATTTGTGTTTGTGTCACGTTCAAACGTACACCACCCATACGTAACTGAACGATTATCAAAATTTGTATCTGGAATTTTGTTCGACTCACCGCTAAACACGGAAGGAGGAATCTGAAAAAGTGCCAGTCTATAAGCATTTTGTGAATCTCTCAAAAATGATACTTTTCCTCACTTCTTGTTTCTCTAATGTTCATTTTGCACAACAAAACATTGTGGTATTTAGGCCTTGAAGTTTTTGTAAATGAAAAAAAAAGTTTTAGCCAGTTATTCTGTTGAGTTTAAGAATTTAAGCGAGTCTAAGTGAAGCTGAAACAGTCTTTGGCGACGGCAGTGGACATTTACCGTGACCTCGGAGATGTTTCTGTCTCCGTAGCAGCTCTGCCTCTGAGAAATGTTTGCTAAACTATGACTCTCATTGAGAAAGCGCTTTGATAGGCACGAGATGTGAAAGCAAACAGACTAATGATACTTCCAAATGCTGTGGTACATGGCAACATTTACAGGAACGTGCTGGGTAATGGTCTCCAAAATTTCCTTTATTGGTTTTTATGATGGAGGAATGTCGTGCTGTCAGGAAACGTTTTATCTCACTGTGGCTCATGTTGTTTCCTGTTAGCTGGCAGTTTCCCTCTGCTTCCCCCACTTGCCAGTGTATCACCGGCAGACCGGCACATGCCTCCGTGTTGTTGTCATCTCCCACACAGGGTCACAGCTTTGCCCTTTATCTAATGTGACTGGTGTGATGCTTCTCTGACATTCCTTCCTGTTGCCATCATTACACACACAGTTATAGCTGTGCCCTTTGTAGCCACTGTTCAATTTCTTATTTCAACGTGAGATCTATTTTCATACCTCGAAAGATACATTCCATTAAAAAAACAAAAAACAAAATCAGCACTTCGTCTCCTGTGGTTTCTCTTTCTCATATATCAGCATATGAGTACCGCAGCCCTGCAGTTCAGCGGGGTCATTTCAATGACCTGTTTAACTAGCTGCTGCTCTGTCCGTCTCCAGCCTTTCACTGCTTTACAACCACTGAACCTCTCACCCCATGTTTCCTGCTCTAAAAGTAGAAACCACGGAGAGAATTGGGTTTCACTGGCAGTTGTCGCCACTCAGATAGACTGAGCGCGTAATGTCAAAAGCACACGTGGCTCCAGCTTCTCTTTAAAGCCAAGTTAATTTCATTAAACGGTGCATGTGACAGCGCTCTTTCCGACACATGAAGGGTTTGCTGCTGCGGGAGAAGAATCCTGGATTATTACCTGCTACTTTTTTTTTCTCCTCCATGTTCATATCAAACAGCAAAAGTTCTAATTTGGGGTGAAAGTGAAACATTTTTTGAGTCCTTGGTGATCAATAAGCAGGAAATATTAAAGCAGCAGCCTCCATTAGCCCAGGAGCTGCCACTTTGATCACAAGCAGCACTTTACTGTACATAAGGTAAATTATAATGTGGCAACAGCAGTACAGGCACACTGGTTGTATAATTAGCAATGTGACGACTGCTGTGTTTAAAATTTGCTCACAGTAGCCACCACACACACACACACACACACACACACGCACACACACACACGCGTTTGTGACAGCAAAAAAGCTCAACAGGCTTTGTTTTATGTGTCTGAACCTAACTTGTACTTTCATAGTGTTTCTTTAATGTGCAGTTTTTGTTTTTGCTGATTTACACATTACTCTGACGAGCAACTTTGAAAAGGAGCTGATAGAGTTAAAGTCACAGTGTTGATTGAGTTCTACTTTCCCCAAAAAACTGTAAACTGGCAGTATTTATAGATAAAATATCAACAATGCTCAGTTTGTGTGACACATTAAAGAACAAAGTTCATTAAGTGCTAGAATTAAAAAAGTGGGGAGGACACCGTTAATTTGCATCAAGTAATTGCTAACAATAGCGACACAACAGTCAATGGAGTAAGTAAAGTTTTCTCTTGGTTAGCTTCTGTTTTCATTGGTAGTTCTGTGCTCAGACTGTCCTATAAAGCAGAGAAGAGATCAGCAGGGATATGATTACAGTTCTTCCTGTTGTTGGCAACCTTCCAGCATGGCAGCCGGCCCCTTTGAACAGCCGCCGCAGCTGCTCTTCAAACATTACTTAAGAAGCCTCTGTAGTTCCCTCTTGGCATGTAGAATGACCACTAACTCATTCCTCACCATCACCAGCTCTCTTTGATCCGGACGACGATGTGGGGACTTGTGACAGCAGGTGCATGTGGCTGCCGGTGATTTAGAAAGAGCATCTTATTCAGACCTGTGAGGTCCCGTTGGGATACTGCACTGCCATTGTTCCACCACTGGGAAATTCACAGGAAGTACAAGTGTAGGAGCTTGAAGCTGATCTTCGGTGCTGATGGAAGTTAAATCCACAGTGAGATATTTCATAGCAGCTTTTCTGGATGGAAAACACAAGGTTCAATGTGTTCCATAAGCAATAAAGAGAATAAACAATGCAGCAGAACAAACATTAAAAATTTTGTGCAATAACAATGAAGACAGTAAGACACACAAAGCTCATTCATATATATATATATATATATATATATATATATATATATTATGTGTGAATGAGAGTGTATTTCCTTTGTTTAAAAGGGTGGTTTCATGTGCGAGC
>VOQJ01002145.1:12074-23875 GCA_015052665.1 Apistogramma diplotaenia | reverse complement strand
GGGAGAGAGGGGGGAGGAGGGGGGAGAGAAGAAAGAAGGGAAAGCAGGGGGGGGGGGGGGGAGGGGAGGGGGGGGGGGGGGGGGGGGGGGGGGGGAGGAGGAGGAGGAGGAGGAGGAGGAGGAGGAGGTGATGATGGGAGATCGGGGTGGGAAAAACCTGCTGTGGAGTCTGTGGGCTTCATCTGGGTTTCATTTAAAAGGAGGTTATAGTTTAAAAATTAGGTGGTGATATGAGGAGGAAGAGGAGGAGAAAGAGTGGAAGCGAAGTGAGGAAGAAGAGCGAGAGAGGAAGAGTCAGTGTGGGGGGGGAGGGGGAGGGAGATAAGAGCAATAAAAGTGAACATGTGACCGCCGCAGTTTTTAACAGGCAGCTGATGGAGAAGCCACGGAGAGCGAGAGAGCGCGAGCGCAGGTGGACGTGTGGACAGGCAGGCACGCGCGCACACGGAGACGAAAGTTTACCTGCAGACCAGGTGAGCGAGGGGGAGAGGCAGGCTGGATCCGCAGTATGCTGAGGGAGTCCCCTCACCTGGAAAGATGTACGTGAGCTACCTGCCGCTGGACAAGGACCGCGCCATGTACCCGCACCAGAACAGCCACCACCCGGGCCTGAGCCTCAGCCCGCAGAGCTTCCCCGCTCCGCAGTACCCGGACTTCGCCTCCTACCACCACCACCACCACCACGGCATCGGCATCGACCCGACCCAGCAGGCCCCGCCGGGGGCCGGCGGATGGAGCTACGCGCCCCCTCCTCCTCCGCCCACGCGGGAGGACTGGCCGTCCCATCCCTACCCGTCCGCAGCCGCAGGCCCGCAGGCGGCCTCCAGCGTGCCCGTGGAGTTCCCCATGCAGCAGCACGCGCTGCTGCCCGCCTCCATGAACCCGTCTGCGGGGCAGCTGTCCCCCGGATCCCCGCGGAAGAGGAACCCGTATGAGTGGATCCGCGCTCCGCCCAGCAACCCGAGTAAGACCCACGGACACCCGTGTTCTCTGTCACAGCTGATCTGTTCTGTAGACCAATAACAAGCCTCGTGTTTCCTCCTTTTCACTCTTTCCTGCTCGTCCTTGTTGCTCCTGAAACAGTTTGACATTTTAATATGAGCGATATGAGCCGCAGTGATACTCAAATGTGCGCACGTGTGTACTCGGACTCAGATAGGCCGACACGCGCCACGCTGACAGCCCACGGACCAGAGGCTGAGATGATGTGAAACATCACGAAGACTTAAACCAATAATTTCTCTCATTTCTGAACTGATTTCTGATTTTCTTTGATTTTGCCGCATTTATGAACATTTCCGTTCGTTTCGCTCTTTTAGCGCTGATAACATTAATAACATTAATCACTGTTTTTCCTCCTGATGTCATCGGTTAAACGAGGACTGATTGTTTGATCTTTGTAGGAATTTTCTTTATTTATAGAAGCTGCGCGTGACCGTTTATGCGCGTAAACGTTGGAGCCACGATGAGCTTTTTAATTCTGAGGAAAGAAACTGAAGAGTTTGAACCAAAATAAATATTTGACAGCAAATTTAAAAAGCGACCTTTAATATTTTAAATGAAGCGAAACAGGAAAATAAACGGACGAGGCGCGAAACCTGAATTTTTTAAGTAAATCTGTAAAAGTTTGTTCCTTTAAAACGTAAATTATGCAGATGAATAAAGTTTAATTGGTGGGGATGAAACCAGCTGTTTTTAGCCTCACTCGTTTTAATCGGGCTGGTTTTGGGGCTGATTTCG
This sequence comes from Apistogramma diplotaenia, assembly GCA_015052665.1. Lineage (NCBI taxonomy): Eukaryota > Metazoa > Chordata > Actinopteri > Cichliformes > Cichlidae > Apistogramma > Apistogramma diplotaenia. Next base: position 22,135 of record VOQJ01002145.1, on the reverse strand, counting down.
GGCCTCGGCCCGGCCGTGAAGGCCTTTCCTGCCTGGATGAGAGTCTGACAGGTTCGCCGGTTTCGGTTCGAAACCTGCTAAATGAGGCGAAGCGTTCCCACCGGGTCCGGGTCCCGGCCTGTCTCCGGATCAAACGTGCGCAGCCGGTTTGAAGCCTTGTGATGTAAATGCCCCCCGCTGGCTGTGACTCCGGGCGGCTGAGCCCGGCCTTTGTCCTCCGCTGTCCCTGGGCGGAGAAAACACGAGCTGACAAGATAGTTCCCACTTTGAAGTGGGAAGTGTGACTTCTGTTCAGGCCGCGCGGTTCCTGCAGATCTCCACGGCACAGCTCGGAAAACACGAGCCACTGTGATGTTAAATAACTGCAGCCTCGCTCCTTTATATGCTTCAGGAAACAATCAGGGAGAAATAAAGGCAACATGAAGTCAGAATTATATAAAGGAATAAGGTGCAGCTGCAGGTGTGTTTGTCTCCCACTGTGGATGCAAAGTCTGTTACAAACCTGCAGAGCTGAGAGGAGAACCAGAGAAGGTTCTTCATTTGAAGCAGGGGTGCACGCAGGACGTTCACAGTGGGGGGGCACCGGCCCCCCTCCCCTCATGAACCAGGCAGTGATGAAGGAAGTCACAGGCGGCGAGCTGCAGCTGTTCGTGATCCCACAGAAGCATCTTCAGGCTGAACGAAGTGATTCATTCAGAGCTAAAAGCATAATGAGACACCTGGCTAACGCTCACCTGTGCGAGCACACCTGCAGACCACAGGTGACTTTTTCAGTGAGAATTTTACAGAACTGAAGACGATTCGTGCAAAACCTCTAAAAGTGATGTGAAAGGTTTGAGTCCGAGTGCCACTGATGACGTTTCATCCCACGTTGCCCTCTGTGCCGCGTCTCTGTGGCTGCTATGATGCTGAGTTCAGGAGCTGCTCTGTTCCCACACTCTGCATGTTTTACGGCTCTGAGCAGCACTTAAAGCCCAGATTGTTCTGCATGTTGACTTTTATGGGTGTTTTTTATTTGTCGTGTGAAGATATGACAGCACGATGGTGCTTTTACATCCCCGGAGTTTAGACATGGTAATTTATGAGGGCGCACCGGAAACCTCGGTGGGAATTTGGGGTGAAATCGGAGCTGTAAATGTTAACGAGGCCTGGTTTTAATGATGAAGGCATGTTTCATAATCAGAAGGCTTCACATGGCTTTGGAAAACAGACGAGCTCATCTTCATCACTTTCATATAATTTAGAGTCGTGTCAGGTTCCTTTTGTAGATGTGACCTCTCATAACTGAAGTTTAGAAGTGAGCAGCAGTCGTTTGAGGAGCTGTGATGTGCTCGTGGAGCCTGTGAGAGGCGTCGGTCTGCAGGCGTGTGAAGGATTTACGCTCCTTCATTAGCGTCCCGTCTCTCCGGCTCGTTATCAGAATCAAACTGTTGGTTTTTACTTTCTGCCAAGCGAAGCAGAAACTCTCCAGTTCGGACAGATGCTCCCCCTCAAACTAAAATGTTTGAGCTGGAGTTCGCTCTGGTGACCGATTAGAGCGCAGGCGGTGGGGGGCACGCCACTTATTGAGCTGCTGTGTGTTTAGTGTTAATATTGAATCAGAGCGTGTTAAGGAGTCCTGAAGGCCTTTTAATTAACTTTAACTCAGCCGGCGTCCCGCGATGAGCCCGACACACACAGCAGGTCTGATCTGCCGTCTTCAGCTGTGTTTCTGTGGATTGTAACTCAAAGTCCTTATGAAGCGTCTCTGCAGAGCTCGATTAGACCACAGCATGACACACAAGCCTGCAGACACAGAGGGTTAAAACCTGGAAAATGATCCCAAAGAAACAGGAAAACATTCCAAAGAGAATTCAAGTCTTTTTCCACCCTGTCCAGGATCCAGCAGTGACCACACTGATCTTCACGATCAAGATGCAGTCTTTAAGCAAACTTCCTGTTTTAATCTAAACACATACTACACGTAACCAAGTAGCTATAAATCTGTTACCAAGGGCAACGAGCAGCTGTGTTTCCACGGCTGCGTAGTTTGGGCTCAGTGACAGTTCAGGTCTGACTGTAGCGTGTCTGTGGCTGAGCGAACGTCATCACACACAGCAGTTATTTAAAAGTACATATTTTAAATCTCTTTGGCTCCGCCCCTCCTGCTGCACCTGAACCACCTGCCTCGCTGTCAGAGGAGCGACTTCATCTGCACTTTGTTTCTGCTCGTCGACAGGCTGTAAGGACGGAGTCAGCGATGATGTCACAGCTGTCAGACAGCTGTGACATCACCCTGACCTGGATGGAGCTTCAGAACACTGATCGATGATCGATGATCATAAACGATTCTAAAACCTGAATTATATCGTATGAATCGAGACATGTTTTCCACCTGAGCAGCAGGAGGATCCGAACGGATCCGGTTCAGTCCGGATCAGACTGGCTTCAGTTTCCTCACACCATCAGCATTCTTTAATGAAAATGTCTCATCCTCACAAAACTGTGCTGAAACGTTTCAAAGCTGTAAAGCTCAGACATTTGTGACAACATGAATCTATGACTGACCTCTGACCTTTAGCAGTTCCTCAGTGAAACATCAGCGAGCCGTCCTCCATCAGGGAAGCTGATCTCAGATCAGATTAGAAACAGTTAAACTGGGAACTTTAAAGCAGTTTCTCTCTAAATCTCATGAATCATTTTTATCAAATAATTTTCAGTTTTAAAAATGAACACAGTGAGGCTGCCAGTTAGACTTTACTGATTAATTAAAGGCTGCAGCTGAATAGATTTTATGAATCAAATGCAAAATTAGGATTCAGCTTCATCTGACGACCATAAAAGTTGTAAAATAATAACAGCAGACATTATAACATAAGTCATATTTAATAAACCTTTACTCTGTTATGATGAAGGCAGAGTGGGCTGGTCACACTGACACACACTGAGGTGGTTGAACCAGAGTGTGCACATGTATGTTATGGGGGATTTTTTAGAGAATCCAGTTGCATTGTGGGTAACTGAGGCACCGGGTTTAACGAGGAGGAAGAAAGTGTGGCGATAAATCAATTTTTAAAGATTAATGTTTTACTGGATGTTTGAAGAGCTCGTTTCATCTGCAGCTCTCACAGTAACACGAACACGGGCCGTAAAAGCAGATACGAGTGCTTGATGCAAATGCGGCCGAGGCAGCGAGTGCATTTACATGCAGGAGTCGTGCTGCGAACACGCAGCGCCAGCACAGCTTCTCTCACAGCTTTATAGCACATAATATAAAATGCCTCCACTACATATGCTTCATTCACACTTTTACACACTAACAGGTGGTGTGATTTTTGTGACGCAGATGATTAAACGTGGAGGTGTCCTGTGTGCACTACAGTCATATAAATTATGCACTGAAGCCATAATTTATGATTTTAGGGCACATTCCTCGTGTGCAGGAATAACCTCTGACATTTTTGTTTTTGTTGGACTAATTGTGTTGTGATTTCCATGTTGCAGCTTGTCTGGATTCAGCTGTTTGTAGCTGTTTTATTCATCGTTCTATTGAAACTCCAACAGCACAGAGGATGATGCTGGTGGTGCAGCAATAAGTTAAACTCATGTGACCTTTAACTTAGAGAGGGACCTGACTGCAGGCAAGAGGGCGCCGCCATACCTCCACAGGAAGTTGGTCCTCGTGAGTTTATCAGTGGGAAATTGCTGGAGTCACTTCGACCCCTGACCCTGACCCCTGACCCCTGAGAAACAAGCATAAAAGATGTTTTTAAAAATGTAAATTAACAAACTGTAATAAGCGCACGAAAACCCACTTCTGGCATAAAGGTCACGTGACTTCCGGTATAGAACAACTTCCTGTGGCGCCCTCTTGACTGCAGCCAGGTACTCTTGTTAACTTTATAGTGATCATCTCAGTCACCTGCAGGGGGCAGCATACCATGAAAGAGAAACTTTATAAAAAATATTGTGTCTCGATTTTTACAGATGGAAAGACAAGAACTAAAGACAAATACCGAGTGGTTTACACCGACCATCAGCGGCTGGAGCTCGAGAAGGAGTTCCACTACAGCAAATACATCACCATCCGGAGAAAGGCGGAGCTCGCCACGGCACTCAGCCTCTCAGAGAGACAGGTACGCAAAAGCTAACAAATTACAGTCCTGTTATTTGACTGCACTTTTGTCTCTTAGCAGAACTAACAGCCTGACAATGATATTTTTAGCAACAACAACTGGGTCAACAAACCTGAGAGTCTTAGTCATTTTAACTGCACGTGTTATGGTGGAGTAAGAAAAGTGTGCTTATAGCACCTTTTTTAATCCACTTTAGGCTCAAAGAAATCAGGAAACATGTTTTTAAGTTGGAAAAGTTAACCTATCAATAATGGCAGAATACAAAAGACGTTAACCTGTAATGAGCAGCTTACTATTCAGAATTGATATGCACATAAATGAGTGTATCATCTGCATACATTCGGAGATTAACTGGATAGATGTAGAGACTTTCAGAGGCTACTGAACCTCGGACACCTTTATCTGGTTGAGAGCTCAAATTATAGAACAATAATTTAGATCTCAGAGGGTGAAAATGCTTATTAGTCATGCTAGTACTAGTTTGAGTTGTTTTTAGCAAGACATCATGGACTAGAACAAATATCCCACTTTTATTCTGCCCCAGGTAAAGATTTGGTTTCAGAACCGTCGGGCGAAGGAGCGGAAGATCACTAAGAAGAAACTCCAGCAGCCGGCCTCCTCTACAACCACACCAACCCCTCCCATCGGCAATAACGGCAGCGGAGCAGGAGGAGGAGGTGGAGGCAGTGGCCTCCATGCAAACGGGAGCAGCAATGTCGCGATGGTGACGAGCAGCAGCGGCAGCAATGGGCTGGTGTCTCCTTCGTCTCTAGCGCTGAACATCAAAGAGGAGTACTGAGGATGGCGTTTTATTGGACGCTGACGTTGGGGATCTGGACTAAAAATCCCGAACTACAAACTAAAACACTCATCCTACACCTTTCTGTTTGCCTTCTTAGAGCTAAAGTTCATTGAAAATCAGAGAAAATCCAGACTGGAGACGTTGCTAGCAACTTCCAGTCCATCAAATAATTCCCTGTTGTGCTTGGACTTTCACTCACTGGGATGTATGCAGGTGATTTCCAGCTGTCGAAGGATTGGTTGGGTCTGTGTGGTCCGTCATTAACACGGTAGACATCTTTGTGGTGGGTGGAGCTCTGTAATCTTGAGTTGTGAAAGTATTTTTCACCTCTGACAGATATACAGAGTCCATCACTGAAAACGTCTAAATGCATAAACAGAAGGCTAAATTTGTGTGAATATTCACACATGAATATCTGTATTTGATGAAAAACTTATTGAGTGCTGTGGTTTAACATATTTCATTAAACACCATTTAGCTCTTCGGAGAGCTACAGCAGGAAGATACTAAACTGTCAGTGTGGAAAGATTAATTTTTTTATTACTAAAAATACTTTGGGGGATATTTTTCAGGGTAAATCCAGTTTTCAGAGGCTTACGTCTGGCTTGATGATGATTCAGTTCCTGTAAACAATGTTTTTTGACCTCTTATTTGATCCAAAGTGGTTTTCAGAGCTGCAGCCACTAAACTGCAAATGGTGTCGAAGCAGCTGTTTGTAGTATTTTCCTCCAAACATCCTCAGTGTTACTGACAGTGGAAACTGTGCTCATGTTCTCCTCACTAATTTGGAAAATTCAAACCAACTTTTCTTTTAATTTGAGCAAAACCAGACGCCGAGGCTGCTGAAAGGCAGTGCCCTGTAGTCTGAGCCCATGTTTATGATTACATATATCACAGTCTGAATCCATTTATGTTTTAGGTTGGAAATTTTCAAACTGAAAAGATTTTGAATTCAAAGCAGCCCAATATTCACAGCATCAATCAATTAAAGTAACAGAATCAATTAAAGTAACAGAATCAATTAAAGTAACAGAACATAAAGATTTCAATTTTGGGTTTACTCCAAAGAGACGCTCGTGATCATAACAAAAAGGAGCCGTTCTTAGTTTGTTCCAAAGAAAAAGTCGAGCTTCAGCCTCGGTGTCGGCGTCCGCTCCACAAAAACTTTAACGTTGGCCATAAATTGAACGATCTCACCAAAGATGTTCACACATTTCTTCAGTGGCTTTGGTATAGCAGCACTTTGACCCACCCTCACCGTCCCCTCTGACTGATGCTGACGTACTGATGGCTGGAGGAGTTTCCTGGATGAAGTTCTGACTTTGAGAGCCAAGTCGGGCTGTTTTCATTGATTTGGATGTTTCTTATCAATATGTTAGTGGATTATGTTGTTCTGAGATATATTATGTCGCCGTGCTTCTCAGACCTTCATGTTGTCAGTAAAGGACTGATTCTTTCACTGGTGCCCACTTCACCAGGAGCTTCAGGTTCATGGCGCTGGTTCATCGGCTCAGGGGTCATTGAGGCAAACTGAACCTGATTCAGACTGTATCAGGACAGCAGTCCTGCTCATTTTCATTCGTCTCTTCAGGGTTCTTCACGCTGGTGTTGCTTCATTGAAACCGCTGATCTCTCACTACTTACTAAAGGACTCTGTAATTTAAATGTTTTTCTTTTTAAGATGCAAGAAAGTCACTGTAATGATTGTTCTTAGCAGCCTCTGAAGCCACGTGATGTCATTGTTCATAGTTACTGTAGAAAATGAGTTCGCTGTGGTTTTGTCTGTTTAAAGTGGATTTATTGTGCTCATTTCAGCTCATATTTTTATTCTTGAATTCTTAGTGTTTTTTCTGAAATCACATGATCTGATACTGGGCCTCGCTGCAGCGCCACAGTTCATCTACCTTCAGAAACAAGACATTTTACTCCCCCAGCCCTGACCCCACCCTGCCTTAAATCACACTTCCTCCTGATTGGAAGACTTCTGGAAGCCTGCTGAGGGGCAGCACACAAACAAACCATTTTAGTTCCGCCCCCTTCAAGGCCACGTCCCTTATAGGCCAGTTTTCTTCTGATTGGCTCCCCCTCGTGAACGGAGCATTAGAGCAGTAGGTGGGCGGGGCTTCTGAGCGTCGTGAGCGTCTCGAGCAGTCTGAAGCACCCCGGGGTCACTTTTACATAGAATGACCTCATTGTTTGAGACTTTGGCCACAGTTAACATCCACAGAAGAGGTCCACTTTAAACGTGTAGCCCTGAAGCCTCAGGCAGCAACCAAAGGAATAAACTGAGTGCTTCTTCTGCCTGACGGCCGAGGGTTAACCCCAGCACTGCCCCCAGTGTGAAACAGGTTCAGCAGCTCAGCTGTTAGCATATTAAAGGCTCGGTGCCTTCAGTTCACTTTCCTCAGGTCAGGGCAGAGATGCAGTCAGCATGTTTACATGCCTTCAGCCAGCCGAAGCTCCGACGCTGATGTTAACAGATAAGCTGTGAAAGCTGCGATCCTGGTTTCTGTGTCCGGTGGTTGGACCTGATGTCCTGCAGAGCTGGTTTGCTTGTTTTTTTGTTTTGTTAGGTTTGTTTTGTTGTTGTTGTTGTTCTTTTTTTGTGTAAAAATGAAATAAAATTCACTTGAGCATCATATGTGACCCCCCCCCAGAAGTCCTCACATTTCAGGAGTTGGAGCTGTTTCCTGGGCTGAAACGGTTGATTCAGCTTCAGACTGTTAAATTCAGACACGGTGAGGAAAAGCGGTTTTCAGTCTGTTTCACGAGACCTAAAAATGTGAAGTGATATCAGAACAGGAAGCAGCGTCCCTCCACAATAAGGCCCGGGTTCGACTGCTGTACGGTAATCGGGTTACTTCAGTGCTTGTAGCAGCGGAGTGAGTGAAGTCATTCCAGATGTATGTTTGCTTTTTGTGTTGTGCTCCTCGTACAGTGAATGTCCTGTAAATGATTGTGATCTCACCATCAGACCCGATCATGTGTACATTTTCAAATGTAATTTTTATTAAAAACAAAAAGCTTTATTGTAAACGAGGCTGCTGATTTATGCATCCAAGAGGCAGGGTGCGCCCTGTACAGGTCACCAGCCTGTCGCAGGTCTAACACACACACACCTGGTCACACCTGTGGAGTCACCAGTTAAGCTAGCCCCAATAAGTGCATGTCTTTGGACTGTGGGAGAACCCACGCACACAGAAAGGCCCGGGCCGAGGTGGAGGTGAACTCAGACCTCGTAGCTGTGAGGTCACAGTGCTAACCACCGTGGTGCTTCATTTTCACAGGCTCACTAAAGCCACATGATGCTAAAAAAAACTGCTAGCTTCAATTTTTCAGACCAACCGGAGTGTTACAGTAATCTGCCTTTGTCATCATGTACTGTGACGGCTAAATAAAGCACATAAATACGTCTATTGTTGCGTGATCGTTTTAATCAGAAAAAGGATTTTGACAACATAAGAAAAAAGGTCAAATATAAAGTTTCACTTCACCAAGTCACAGTGTTTATAAACATGATTTATAAAACAGGATCGATGCTGTGGGCCGGATGTTCCTGAGGATGGTGCGTGCTCAGTTCTGACCCGCCCCATGATGTCCTCCATCATGCTACAGTTTGTGTGAATCCAGTCTGCTGTTAGGTGGCTGTGATAATACATCATTCATAACCGCTCACAGCAGATGACCCCCCCTCCCTGAGCCTGCTTCTGCTGGAGGTTTCTTCCTGTTAAAAGGGAGTTTTTCCTTCCCACTGTCGCCAAGTGCTGCTCATAGGGGGTCGTTTTGATTATAGGGTTTAATCTGTAATTATTGTAGGGTCTTTACCTGTTTGTTGTGATCTGGTGCTGTATAAATAAAACTGAATTGAATAATTCGAGTTGTGAGGTTATAAATGACATGTAAATGTTGGGAAAGTAAGATTATACAATCATTTTCTGTCTACAAATGCCACCAGTGGGTTGTCTTAGCCCATTGGTCGGTCAATGCTAGGCAACACGATGATGTCGTAATATCTGATATAGATAACAACCTTCAGGGGCCTGAGACATACCTGTGTGCAGGTCTGGTTGCTCAACTCCTGGTTAAGTAGGAGGGGTGGTGGACAAACCGGTAATCTGTCCGAAATGTCACTTCTGTGTTTCTTACAATGAAGTTAATGAGGATTAAGGATTAACGACTTCCTGTTTTTAACTCCTCCAGCCACCACATTCACAGCTGTGTCATCACATCTGCAGTTACCTCCTGTACTGTTCATTTTCTCCTAAAGTGACTATAAGAGGAATTGTTTTCCACCATCATTCCTGCAGAGGGACTGACTGACTCACCGAAATCCGTCTGAAGATGAGAACAAGAGAAGGAGTGAAAACACAAATGTAACATTGTTGTTCAGCTTAGAGCATCTGGACTCTTTCAGTCACGTCTGAGCCCTGAGGAACCCACATATAAAAGTGTTTTAGCTTACTTGAATCTCAATAACATTTCCATCATCTTGTCTCCAGTCGGAGCTCCTTCACAAAGCTGCTTCTGACTGAACCTTTATTCATTAGTTTGTGTTGATTTGTGATTTCCTTCAGTTTAAAAACAAATTTCAAACAAATAGGATGCAGGCACATGGACGAGTGCAGCCGTGTTACTGTGGGGGATTAGCTGGATTAGCTCCGCGTCACAGACTCAGCTCTCTGATTGGTTCAGAGGGAAGTTCACAGCGTAATCAGTGCACAAACCACACCCACACAATCCAAATCCCCTTCATATTTTAGGTTATCACAATAACCACCTTTCAGGGTCAAGAGGTCAACTCAGGCACTGAAACAAACATGCGCACACACGCATGTATTTGCTAACTGATGCAGCAGTTGAGGTGTGGTGTCCAAAGGGCAGAGAGGAACACTCGGCAAACAGAGCGCAGTGTCCTGCTATCTGCAGTGTGTGTGTGTGTGTGTGTGTGCGTGTGTGTGTGTGTCCACACTTGGACCTTTGTCCTCCTCAGGCCAACGACGGTCCTATCTTAGCTCTGATAGAGACTATCAGCAGTGTGTGTGTGTGTGTGTGTGTGTCAGGGTGATGAACAAAGAGCTGTCTTGAACTTGAGCCGACGCTGTTGGACCTGCAGGAGTTTAAAACTAAAACTGAATTTTAAACTG
>VOQJ01002142.1:4938-18016 GCA_015052665.1 Apistogramma diplotaenia | reverse complement strand
TAAATGGAAGAGGAGCTAATATAAAATTTTTTTTTTAAATATATATATATATATATATATCAGGTTTTAGCTCCTCCTCCTTCCTTTTTTATATCCATCCCACTTTAACATCCTTTTATTCAAAGTACATTTAATAGGACAGCTTGCTCACAGTGGATATAAATTCTGGAAAAACTTATTCTAGTCGCTCCCTTTTCCCCCAAAACTGCTTAATTTTGTATTACAGAAGCACATTTATACTCGGATCTATTTGTATATTACCACTGAAAAAAATGTACTGATGAATATTGCTGCCTTATGCTAAGAAAAAATCCAATTCAATATGTTAAAAAAAAAAAGCACATCCCAAACCAAGGCTGTCCCAATAACTGAAGTCTACAGCTACACCCCTAACCAACACCAGCAACACAAGTGAGCTACACTCGTGTGAAGAGGTTGACTGACAAGCAGCTTGATAATTGGACAAATGTCCATTCCAATCCTCAGGAATGAGACCATCTACTACAGCCAATTATCAAAGGTGGCCGCTGTGTGCACAGCAGGAAATGACATCAGCAAACATGTCATTTGTAGAGCTTGTCAAAGAAAATCAGCTTAACAGCAAACCAAACGCAAACACCAATTAAAGGGGAGAACGGAAGAGATAGTTTCAAGTGAAATCTGACCAGAGCTGCCAAACAACCCTTCTTTAAAAATATGATCATTAAATGTATTCCTGTTTGAAGAGGAATAAAAAAAACTTGGTCCTGGACAGTGCTCAGATTGTTTGGCATGTTCTGATATAATTTAAGAAACAGCAGAGCATGAATCACATTCTCCCATCTAAAGAACTTAGATGGAGCAGGAATCATGCTGAGCACAGAGAGAGAGGGTTTTTTTTAGTATCTGCAATGTGCCCCGTCTTCCTCTTACACTGTTACCAGAACTGGTAAAAATGTGAAGATGGATAGTCAGGCTTCTGCTGAAAAAAGAATGGAAATGTAGGAGACAGAACCACTGATACCTTCAAAAACGGTCAACCATGCAGAGTGATGAGAGAACCCGATAGAATTGCCTGCCAAGCAGGTATACTCCCCAGCGTCATCAAAAGACACATTTCTCAGTTGAAGAACTTCCATTTCCTTGTCCGTGGTGTTAAGGCCAGCGGTCTAGAAAATAACAAAGGAAGCACACCCAATAAGAAGCCCAAGAAGGAAAGGGGACCCTGAGAAAAGGACTCTGAAAGCAAAAGTGGATGAAGGAGCGTTCTCCTTCTCGGTCCAAAACAATCTGCCCAAAAAGTAACACCCAGAGCCCCTCCAGAGGGCTGCTCAGAAAGAGCCCTCCTGTCTCTGTTAGTGGAAAAGATGGTTATGTTAAGTCTGTACTGTGGAACCCCACATTGGACCACACCATCACCACATCAAATACCTCGGTCTCATCTCTACATGCAAGAGATGGGCATGGAAACTTCACAGCAGAACAGGCCGCACTCATGCTTGATTTATAGCCCTATGTTGAATCCATGTTGTTGTTTACTTAGGTGTCGCAGCATTGTGGGCATGTATACTTGCACATCTGGTGCGACTGTTTTCCCTGCCCAAACTAATATTCTATTTGGCACTAACAAAATGGTACTTTAACTGAAATTACTGCAGTGCAGAAAGACATTAGCACTGAATGCCAGATACAGTTGCAGCCCATTACACAGAGTATACTTCACAGCAGTATCTTGTTGCAAATCAATATGCTGTGTTTACAAAGTGTACTGCCGCCTAGCATACCAATTACAGTTATTGTTGACTACATTACCCCGGCATGTAGTTACATTTATGGAGAGCTGTACACGAGATCAAAATACAGTGCTCTGCCACACTGTAGATACAGCGCAGATTCAAAGGAGGATTATAATCAAGCTTTAAATTCACACTCACACAAACTATAAACATTCGACAAACAGGAGCTCTGTGAAACAGAGGTAAGTAGAGGATGACAGCTGGAAGTGGGGAAAAAGGCAGAGTTTGTGAGCCGTGTACAGAGGACTTTGAAGGGCAAGGCAGCGAGAGTAATAGAAGATGGCAAGAGAGGCCCTTATTAGGAGGGCACAGCACAGGCATGGGGCAGGAATGAGAATGAGTCCAACATAAACCTGAGACTAAACACTTTCAACTGTTCTGCTGGGAATTTTCCATAGCGTCATTTACAGTCAGGAGCACCAAGGAGAGAGGAAGGGAGGGAGGAGAGAAACAGCTGAGGTTGTCTCGAGTTATACTAGTTTTCCAGGTGGTCCTAGAAGCGCCTCCACTGTGTCGTCCCTGTACTACAGCGTGGTGGTTACCTGTGGGTTCATATCTGGTGACAGTCAGCCAGGCTGACTGATTGGCTGCTCCTATATAATTGGACACTTTACATATATACTCTCCGCTCTCCTCCTCTGTCACATTGTAGAGGTTCAGCACCTGAGCGTCCGAGCTATTGACCCCAGAATGCTGGAAACAAAAACAAATTATGTGCAGCACAGAACAAAATGGTGGCTCACACAGGACGTCTGAGGGGATCATGGGGGTTATTTCAGAGTTTAAATGGCAAACAATACATTCAGATTTCCTTTCACAGACCGATATAGAAACTGATTACAGAATAATACATAACTAATAATACAAATCACTCCATGCTAAAACATTTTGTTCTTGTATCTCTCTTTTAAAACAGGAACTTGGCCTGTCCTCACAGGAGGAGTTAGATTCATCTCATACCTTGAGGACACGAACGTAGGGTAAACCATCTGGACCAACACGACTCCCATTCACTTCGATGTGCTTCAGCCACTGAATGTGGGGCTGAGGGTCGCTGAACACTTTGCACTCAAACTCCACGTCACTGCCTACTACTGCAGTGCGATTAGCTGGCAGGCCAGCCTGCAGGATGGGCCTGTGGGGAGAGCGCTCTGCAACAAAACCAAAAAAATACAAACTTTACTTTTGACATTTGGTGATCAGTGAAATGGACAATATGAAGCCATGTGTGCCATTGCAAAAAGGTACACACGGTTGACTGGTTTTCAAACAAAAGCTAATAAAACTTCTGCCACCTGTTTTATTACTGGAAAATGACAAGGACTGAAGGTGCTCAATCGTTTGGTCTGACGCTGTGCATTTTCAGGGTACACTTTCTAAATTGCAGGTATTATTGGAGATTTAAAGCACCAGCATCTTCAGCTATATGCTGGTTGTGTAATTATTATGTGTAATTATTAAGAGTTGTCAGGCAGGCAAGCCACTTAAATGCCTCATCTGGTGCCGTTACTGTGAAGTGAAATGTTCTTGCAGCCCCATTTTGATGACTAATAACTCTCCAAAGTAAACTTAGAAGCCAAGAACTTGGCAGAATACCAGCTGTGGAGGATTTCCTAACCAAGACATCCACGAGGGCCTTGGAAAGCACTTGTGACAGTACTTTCTCCTCACTGTGGAACAAGTTTAATGTTCATCAGGCCTAGATGCTTGAGGCCAGGAAAAGCCCAGGGGACACTAGGGGAGGAGGAAGACGAACCATAATTTATAAAACCAATGGTGCAAGAGCGAGTCACAGAGTAGGCTCTAGAGGAGTAATCACTTCTCTTTTTTACTTGAACCCATCACATCTGCCACAAGTAAACAGGTACAGTTTATCAAGACTAACAAGAACAGCCAACTTTCACTATAATCAAGGTGCCAATTCCAAAAGCTCAGTGATAAGTATCACATTTGATTAGTTAAGCTTTATGGGGTTGTTGTATACAAAGTTTGAATGTTCTCACTGTGCCTGTGAGCAGGAATGGCTCTCTGTCTCAGTGTCAGCCCTCTGATGGACTGACGACCTCCCCAGGGTATACCCAAGGTCATGTGGAATACTCTCCAGTCAAGAACACTAATGGATGGATTATTCTTCTCCACCTAGAGCTTTACAAATGTTCAGCAGCTACTTAAACCACAATTACAGTTTTCCTAGCAAGTTACATACAGTTAACAATTACTAGGAACTCTTACCGACAACATCTAGCTGATAGGTGTGATTAATGCTGCCATACTGGTTTTCCACCACACAGGTATAGTTTCCCTTGTCGGAGGGTACTACAGATTCCATGATGATGGTCCACACATGGTCACGGACCTAAAGAGAAAAAACAAAGTTATTGTATAGTAAATGCAATAAAACTCATATCAAAAATGAAAGCATGAGAAAGCAACTGTATGAGTCAGCAAGTAGAACTATAGCTCTGTGTAGAAGTTTTTCATTTTCAGTAGGCCCCCCCCCCAATCAGTTTAACTGTTCCACCACAAAAAAGCTTAAAATAAGTCACATAATAGTTTCTAAGATGTAACTTAAAAACTAAAACATTCAATCAAATTTTATTAATATAAATGAGCCAACAGACATTTTTCGCAGGACAACACTGATTTGACTCCCCATCTGTCCTCCCCCAATGTGAATGGACATAAATCTAATTTTCTCCCATTTTACAACATGATGATGATGAAAACACACTACAGCTTCATCCTGTGACAAAGTTTCAATGCAGCAGATTTTTGTCCTAGCCAACAGCAACCACTGTGAATTTTAAATATCTATATCTCTCACACATAACTGCCCCAACATGTCCTATTAGCGTCAACTGATGTCTGGCTCTTTTTCACAGACGTGTTATAATTTCTCCTCCATAAATCTGCCAAAACCCGGCAGTGTGTGATTAGCCAACAAACCTCTAAGGCAATGGCAACATCAAACATGCATATATACAGACGGTTTCCCCTATTTAGCAAAAAAAACGTGATGAGGGAGTCCAGCTGCCTGCTGCCAGATGTGTTGTGCTTGGGTTCATGTACATGTGGTCTACATTATTTCCTCCCTCCTGCACGTCGCCATGTAGACGATATGAACAATAGAAGCCTGACCATAAAAATCAAAAGTGTGGGGGAGATGGTAGACGTCCGTGGCTGCAGATGCAGACCTTTGCACCTTTACTGAAGAAAGAAAAGAAAAAAGAAAAAGCAGCAAGATGGTTCAATGTGTTGTGTGTGTGTGTGTGTGTGTGTACGTGGGGGAACACACAAGGACAGCAGGCAGCTGAGAGGAAACTCCTAAATGTGTCGCAGCTGGAGAAGGAGACGGGCAAGTGAAGCACAAGGCAAGGCTGGACTAGCCCATACCTTGATGGGAAGAGCAGATGTAGGACAGAAGGGAGGGTTGTTGCTTAGTCTCTCAACATGCACATACATTCCACACCTGTGGGGGAACTGCTACTGAATGCAGCTATTTACAGAGAAGTCAAGGCTGAAGCAAAAACAGATTCATTATGACAGTCTCTAAGTTGTCCTGTACCATTTTACTGTTTACACAACAGAACCAGTCCACACTTCTCAAATATAGCACTTCCCAAGTCAATCTGGAACCCGTAATTAAACATCTTATTCAATGTTAACCTTCCTGTTTGTGAGCATGTCTTACCACATTTGAAATCAGTTCCTCGTGAAAGATGCTGACCAAAAAAAAAAAAAAAAACCCAGTAAAATGCTATTTACATCATGGATCTAGTAGTAATCATGACAACTTTACTGCTCATTCGGTGTGAATGCAGAAAACAAATGTCCGAGACACCATAACCTAAAGACCAACCCCCCCCCCCAAACTGTAATATAAATAAAAGATTTAAAAAAAAGAAAGATTAAGTTTGCCAGACTGAGCTCCTCTGACAAGAAAAGTCAGTGTACTGATACTCAGAATTAGGACAGGCAATGTTTTCCTATATCTAACGGATGTCTAGGATTCCCCACCTCAAAGTGTTACTATAAAACATCGTTCCTATTGTAGCATAGGGTTTCATCTTGCATTGTTTTTTGGGTCAAAATGAGAAAACTTGCCTCTTCTTTTTACTAGCAGGGAAAAAAAATTATAAGTACAGGGAAGGGGTGGTGGCAGTGGTGGTGATCTAATGTGAAGACGAGCTCACTGGCAAATCTACACTTGTAGTGAATGAGTTTGGAGAGATTAAGAAATGCTAAGAACGGTGTAGTGTAGGCTCAATAAGAAAAAGCTATGGCAATCAAATTTGTCAGTCTATTTATGCTAACCTTGAAGCCTCCAATGCGATGGTCTCTCTTGAACTCCTTTCCATTCTTGTACCATTTCAGAGTGGGAGTTGGGTTGCCACTGGCCTGGCATCGAAACTTTACCGTTTTGCTGGCTGGAACAGCATGAAGCTTCTTCTCCATTTTTTCTGGGTGAGCCCATTGTGGAGCCATTGCTGAAACAAATAAGGAAAAAAAAACATATACAAAAAGACATAATTTGCTTATTATAAATGCAAAAAATATGTTTAACATTTAAACCTGTGGGCCATTTCACTGGGAGATAAAACTCTTGGAACCAGAGTGCATGCTTGTCACACTTCGAGGCTGCTGCATTCTTTGTGGTCAGAACAAGCAGTAGCAGCAAAAGGAAGCCAGTGTGTCTTAATTAATCTATAGACAAATTGCAGGACATCTAAGGTTAACCAAGATTAGTCACCAGAGAGTCATTTCTTGTAGAAAAGCTGTCACTGAGGTAGTAAAAACCCTCTGATTCAGAGTGAAGTCATTTATTCAGATGTAACACACACATGTGGCGGTACGATAATTGAATTTTAAAGCTCTCAAATCACTGACCACTCATAGCGATCACTCATATGACTGTGACTTCGGGTGAATCAGCAATGGCCATTTGTTGTAGTACATTAGCTACACAAAGAGCTCAGCACACTTACGCATCAGCTTTTGACTGCCCAGCAGTTTGGTTTCCTCTGATGAAGACTCTTCATCTTCATCATCGTCCTCAGATGAGGCCAAGGTATCAACTAAAGAAGAGGAAGTAATTAAGAACACGACTCCATTGATTTAAAAAAAAAAAGAAAATCACAGTACTTCAGCAGAAATTCAACATTTAAGACATTAAAAAGGTCTCCTTTCATAATTTATGGACACGGGGATTGATGGATGCAGTTTATGCTAAACACAAGGCATATAACAAATAGTGTGTTTTAAGTGGTGCAATACACTCTCCTCTTTGTTACAAAGTATTCTTTGTTAATGATTTGACAATGATTTACAAAAAATTAATTTGCCCAAATGCAACAGTGTTATTATACACTGTAATGTCATGTGAACGTGCCATATCTGAAACAGCCACAGTAAACTCGAGGGCTTATTAATGAAGACACATAATTCACACGTACATAAACCTGACTTTGTTACACTGACTCTACACCACATGCTCAAAACTCCAATATCTTTAAACAAGCTGCTGCAACAAGTGGGCAAACATACACCAAGTGTGGTGTACTGGGGAACCAAAATATGCTAAAATATATGAAATCCTGATTGGCCATTTAGTATGGTGGCTATACCACAAAACTACTGTCAGACCAGAGTGTGTCTATTCCGTAGCAAAAAATAAAAATAAACAAGCTTCCCTGTTTCTATGACTTTACCAGTCACGTTGAAGTAGACGCTGTGGTTGCCCAAGGTCATGCATGCGTATAGACCGGAGTCAGTCAGCTCTACAGACTCTATCTCCAGCCGGCCATTGCGGATACGTGCATGTTCTCCATCCACGACAGTTACATGGTCTTTGGTCCAGTTGACGGCATGGAGGGAGTCCTTGGCAGAGCAACTGAGATCCAGACGATCCCCGATGTAACGGGTGTACAGCTCGGCTTGTGCCTCCACTGAGACTACAGAGAAAGAAGGGCATGGTTCTACTTAGCAGCTATACAACACTTTTATGCCCTCAAAATCATCGATACAACTCCATGAAAACAAGATGAAAAAAAATAGGGTATGGTACGGTAAACACCGTAAAGTAATCATTTAAAATCATATCTGCCCAACCTCTCCCCCAAATTAAACTCATATCTCAGTCTGGACCCTACCTTGAGGCAGGGAAGAAGCTACTTGGGAAAGGAAGATAAAATTCAATTAAAGGAATGAAGAGAGGGGAGATGTCACGGAGTGAGACACCTGAGCTCCCCTGTTCTAAATGACTACATAGTACACAAGGAAGAAGGAGGTAACCCAATTATCCTGACATGTTTTCCATCATGTGGTGTTGTTTGTCTAGTTACAAAGGTAAAGCTCATCACTGGCCGACGTGTTTTAGAATCACACTTCCTGGCCAAAAGGCACACAAACAAAATCAGCTAAGTGAACAAGCAGAGGTGAGTAAGGGGGGAGGAGAGAGGGCAAAAAAAGTTTGGTGATTATGTGAAACAAATAACTGAAATTATAAAATGTTTACAATGTTTTTCTAAAATATTCATGTCAATTGACTAATTGACCAAATCACTGCACCGCCAAAGTTCTGAAAATGCATACAAGCCTAAATCTCAGTGATTATACTTCTTCCCCATCTCCTACGTAGCTCCTTCAGCATTATGACAGAAACTGAATTAGATAATCGAATACCAAAGTGGTGAACAATCCCCCTAAGATGAGATTATTTTACTATTCTCAAAGCACTGTTTTATAAAGACATTAACTGCTGATCAAAACAGGAAGCACATCTACACAGAATAACCTCAGGACAACATCAGCTAACCTAACTAATCCCTCCCAGCACAACAACAAAGGGCTGCAAACAATAAAGGGGAAGAGGGAGCAGAGAGAGCAGGCTAGTGAGCATGTGCACAGGAGCGAGCAAGAGAGGGCCTGCAGTGGCAGGTTCTAGTGCCAGTTGCTATGGTGACCCCACTTGGGCCTAGTTAAGGTATTTCCTGGATCACATATGTCTGACAGGCCCTTAATCCCAGCAGGAAAAGGGGCCAGGGGGTAGGATCAACTTTCTCCTCAAAAACAAAACCGAAGTGGGGAAAGCAGAGGAGAAATTTGGATTATGTCCACATTAAGCTCTCTCTAAATTTGACAATGTTGTTTTCATGTGAGAACTATTTGTATTCACATTAGTCGCCTTTCCACTACAGAAACGATGTAGCCGTTTCAGCCGATTTCCACTGCCGTGTGGGCTCCAGACTGACAGAATTGCAGCTTTGGCCATAACCCGACTGAGCGAAGCAAAAAGAAAAAAAACAGTGCATGTTAATGGAAGCGAGAGCAAGAGTGAGGGAAACTAAGACCGTTATGTGGCAAATTTATGCAACGATGCTGTTTGCAGAAGCAGCAGTCTGCTGTTTTGTTTTTGGTGTAGATTTCATGATTAAGCACCCTAAAGGCCTTTAAGTAATTCAAGGACATTTGTAGAGACATGTCATTAAACTGATATACCTGAACAACATGGAAAAAAATCACTCTTTTTCGTAACTTACAACAAACTGCATTATAGCAAGTCTGTACTAGGGGTCAGAGACCAGCTGACGATCACTTCATGTCACACAGTATGTTACTCTTCCTGCAGTCTGCTGCACATCTGTAACCACAGCTACTGTGCTTTACAACCTAATTTAGAAAAATCTATTTTCCATTTTGTTTTCAGACCACTAAAAATTTATGAAACAGAATTTTGATTACGACCAGAAACACTACATGTCAAGCTGCTACAGTACTGATGAAATACACATTTTACAGCCCAGGTTATTGGTAACAGCTTATCTATTTACTTGTTATAAATTTAAAATAACACTAAAGCAGTTAGAAGTCTCTGGAAGTTGTCCCAACCTTACTGGGATTGTGGCATGTAGCCCTTGGCCCTAAGTGGGCTGACTTAGTCATGACCGTGCAAAACCTTGCCCCTGCACACAAAGCAATATTGAGGATTTTCATAAGTGGCTATTGACTACTGTAACTTTTGAATTTTTTAAAAATTCTAACAAATTCTTAACAAGTCACACTTTGATGTATTTGTACAGTAGGGCCACAAGCCTTGAATTGTAAATGTAAATTAATTTTACACACACAGATTTATGCCATTTAGGTTGGACAGAAGACTAAATGTGAGAACACTGTTTACTATGAACATTGTGATGATGACAGGCTCCAACTTTCCATATGAACATAATGTTTCTGTCCCTCCCCTCTAAATGGACATCCCAGCTGTTAATATGACTGCAGACATTATAAAAACACCCATAAAGCTGTAAAGCTGGTTCACTGTAGGGCACAGTGAGAACAATGAGTGCTTCTGTGGTAACCATCTCAAACCTAATGATGTAACAGATTGTAGCAAACAAACCTTTCAATTTCTAAAAATAAAAATTAAAAGCATTTTTTCGCCTGTGTAAATGCCTTGCTATCAAACAGTAACACCTGAATGAGAAAATTAAATGCATTCTTTGAGAATGTTTCATCTCAGTTAATCTTCCTGCAACTATGATTGGATTAAAATGGATCAAGTACCATAGTTTCAGAAAGCAACCCACCTGGAATGTCTTCTATGGGTACTTTTAACCAACTGGAATAATTGACTGACATAATTTAAAATCAGCCTAATTACATAAATCATGAAAGGAATTCTGGTTAAGAACACAGGGAGAAGTTTTTAAACGAGGGGCGGAAAGCTCACTAGTCTGAACATGCAAACTCAACTAAAAGGACAAGTTGGCGCCAGTCTATGGAACTTTCTCTGGCTACAACATAGGAAGCAATATGCTGCGTGAATGACTTCTGGGATTTCCTGCTCTCACTGAAGTGATGGTTGAATGCAGGAAAGTCAGACTAGTTGAGGCTCTGCAGTGGCACAGAAATGGGCTATGGTAAGTTTCCTCTGCTGATTTGAGCACACCAGGGTGAAGGGGTGGGAGATGTGGAGAGGGAACTAATAAGAGACGAAGGCAGCGTGGGCAGGAAGCAAAAGAACAGGACAATCCCCATTAGCAAACTCCCAAAAAGCGAGTGTCCTTCCTTAAAACACTCCAGTGGAGGACCTTTTCATTCTTAAATGAGCCACTGACAATCAGCATGGATTAACAGTAGGGGGGCTGGAAGGGTTACTATGTGCAAAGCAAAGTTGGAGCAGTGTCATTCAAATTAGTTAAGCTACATTTAGCCTCAAATTGCGACTTTAAATTATAAAACACAATGAAGCCAAGATCTCAAAAGAATCCAACTATGTTGGTGTTTTTCCTATTACTATTAAATCTTATGCAGGGCTTTCTCTAGCTCTGAAGGGGCTTTTGGGGGTGACCATGCAAGACAGTAAGCATGATTGCTCAATGTACAGTAAATGCAAGGAGTCTGTCAGTCAGTTTGTAGGAGTATTACTTTTTACTATTTCACAGTTCTGTTCATCTTTACCTTTGAGCAGGGGCTCTGATTTATGCCACACTTTTTTTCTTCCTTTTTTAAAAATAAAAACAGCTCGGTCCAGGTTTCATAACTTTTCTCCTTTTCAGAGGTCTATGCATTTTCCTTCCATGCCTGACTGATTAGACAACACAAATCCTATATGATAAAAACAGAGACTTGGGCCGCATGCAGGCAAATCAGACGGTTGTTTTAGCATTTAATTCAAAACAACTTTCAGCGGTTCAAAAGTGCCATGCCATCAATCAAATATCAGCAAAGCAATTAAATGTTTTAGCTCACAACAAAAACTACAATTAAAAGATTGCCTTTGAAACCACAGGGAAATTCCAGCACTGCCTCACTTTGGATAATAAAACGGATTCCATCGGTGCTAACTTCACAGTTCAGGCCCTGAGAAAATAATGGAGCTTATCTAGCTTATCATGTCTCACAGAAAAATATAGCAGCTGTGGATGGAAGGGGGAGTAGACTGCTAAAAGTCATAGAAATTGTTATTTATGTTCATGTTTTATATGTTCAGCACTTGCTTGATAAACTGCTGGAGAGGATATGACTGGCTTGTTTTATATTCTCCCTGAATAATCTGTGTCAGAAAATGGAGCCGGCTAAAGCCTTATTTGGGGAAAAAAAAAATTCATATTGGCAGGAAAAACCCCCAACTATAAATTTAACCAAATCAAAAGCCACAAAATCTACATGTCAGGAAGGAAAACTCTGAACCTGACTGACCCGACACTTCAGAATACATACGCAAAAGCAGTTTAAGGTTTTGAAACATTTATAAAAGTTAGTATGGGTTTAAATATTTTACAACA
This sequence comes from Apistogramma diplotaenia, assembly GCA_015052665.1. NCBI lineage: Eukaryota > Metazoa > Chordata > Actinopteri > Cichliformes > Cichlidae > Apistogramma > Apistogramma diplotaenia. The sequence goes on along the minus strand of VOQJ01002142.1, from coordinate 5,952 downwards.
GCTGTATTCACATTGAAAATTTTCATTGAGAATTAACCAGGAAAGGATGATTTGTACAGATGGATGTCCACTGTATTCTTTCCCAAAAAGGGACAAGATTTAGACCATATCCATACTGTTTGTAACAAAAAAACCCCCCCCAAAAAACCTGAACTTCTACCGTGCTCATATCTAAATCCACACAATGACGAACAAAAGCAGGAGCCTGATATACTTGGCTGGTTGAGAGTAATTTGTATGTAACAGGCTTATGCCTATTACAAATAAATTAATCACAGTATGTATGCCACTGCCCTGGCTGAATTTGTCTACACTGCAGTGCTGTTTAAATTAAGCATTTCATCATGCTACTATTGTCTACATGAGCAAGAACCATTTTCAGGCACCTCAGTGTGGGTGGAACTCATTTCTGAAACAGTACATTTGCTCATTTACTTATTTTAAAGTGTCATTTTCAACTGAAATTAATGAGGAAGCAGCCTTAAACCTTCCTATGTGGAAAGAAGTCTCTATTGAAGACCTAAAATGGCCAATTTAAATGCAGAGTGAGTTCACACAAAAAATGTTCTTTAGTCTTATTCTAGCGTCAGCAGAGCTTTGCTCCTCCGGGCCTTTATTTCTGTCTGAAAAGAGTCCCACTCAAGATTGTGGCAGCTCTGGTTTGTAAAAGGTCTCCACTGAAGGGTCAGTGCTCTTCTACTCTGATAGACAGCAGAATTGAGTCAAACAAATCCAGAGAGAAAATCAAAACTTTGACAGTGAACTGTCAGAAAGAGAGCAATTAAACATACAGTATACAGAGATTAAACAAAAAATGCCATCACAGCACTCAAAATGACAGAGTTTAAGTTCACATAAAAAATTCAAAGAACTTAATTTGCCCAGGGAACAGTCTTTTCTTAGGTGAACATCTCCCAGCAAAATATAATAAGATAAACAATGAAGCATACATTTCCAAAAAAAAAAAGAAAAAAAAAAATTCACTAAAAAAAATTTCTCTCCCCCCACCCAGAG
>VOQJ01002140.1:4629-29123 GCA_015052665.1 Apistogramma diplotaenia | reverse complement strand
AACTCGGGTGTGGAAATATGACCCCTCGGAGCGGCCTTGGCCCCCCCCCCCAAACACACACACACACATACACACCAACACCTTTTCTCTCCCTGCTTCTACCCCCCCGGCAGTCACACAGCATACAAGTCAATATGACCGCTGAGGCACAGCAGCCTTTTCATAGCGCTAACGCTCAAAGCAGGTCCAAACGACCCGATGAAAGCAATCTAATACCACAAATTAGCCTGTCACTTAGCCTGGATTATCAGCCTCAGAGGGCCGCGGCTAAAATAACTCGAGCCTCGCTGTTCTGTGATGCAAAACAAGAGGAGCGGGAAAAAAAGCTGATGCAATTTAACGTTAAAGCTTGTGTGCTCTGCACAATGCATTGTGCAATCAAATTGATTTCTTCTTCACCCCTCCCTTTTCCTCTTGGCCTGGCCCTGCTGTCCCAGCAGCCCCTGCTGGCGTCCTGAGAAAGCAGAGGCCCTAATCAGAGCTGGCGTGGGGCCGCCTCCGGCGCCGGGCGCTGTGCTTCCGCTCCGGCACATGAGAGGTTGACACGGAAGAGCAGGAGATAAGATGGTGCAAGGAGCTGCTGATTAATGACTCGTGTCAGCAGAGCTTGTCATTGGAGGCGCCGCGACCGTCATCGTGTTGTACTGCAAAGGGCCTCAGAGTGTAAACACAACCTGTGAGACAGGGCTGGCAGCAGTTATGATAAGCTGGCCAGGCCGTCCTCTTTCCCATTTCCTCACACACACACACACACACACACACACACACAGAGGTATTTATACACCTTTACCTCAGTGCTTGATCTAAAATGACTACCTCTGTATCTAAATGCAGTTACTACCTCTGACCGTTCACTGAGGTCAGTAACTTTGCAGTGCAGCAGTGTTCTGACACGCTGCAGTTGTACATTAACACAGTGAGATACGGTATGGGACTTCGGGCTAATGTCCCTAAAAATTATGGTTATGAATAATGCCCGTGGCCTTTAAGTGTGCTGCACTCAGCTTTCTGTTGCTCACATTTGAGAATGCCATTCACATCTTGTATAACAAGTGGGTGGGCCACCTAGATCATATATCTGACTGCATGTTTCATGCAGATATGTCTTTGTTGGCAATAACGTATGCTAGCAAGGTGGCAGTGGTTGTAGCATTAGCTGATAAAACAATCTGCGAATGGACAGCTTTGGATGACGTTTCCGGTCTGATTCACTCCAGACAGGATCTTCCCATGTAAGCTAATTTGTCTAGTTTAGCAGGCAGGCTAGCGTTAATTAGCAGTAGCCTGAAGAAAAACGGCTTATTTTCTGGCTTGTCATCATTAGCTTACCTGCTAATGCACAAAAAATGCTTGATACACTTCATCCATCCATCCATTCTCAACCGCTTATCCCGCTTGATACACTTAAAGTTGTAAAAAATGGTCCTGTGCTTCTCTTTCATGCTAGATGCGTATCATCAGTTTGTATTGTAAAAGGGTCATTAACTTCTTAACTTGATAGTTCTGGTGTTTGGTTATGGTTATATTGTTATTATATATAAAACGTAAGAATGGATAGAAAGATTACTTCAGTCTGATGGAGCAGAAAGATGGATGTGGTGATTGGGCTGGTTATAAACAAGAAGAGAGACTATCTGAGGGAATAAAGCTACTTCCTGGTGATAACTGCCCATGAACACAGGGAATGAAATATCAGCAGTTACAGTTTCAATGGACGTCTCTCAGTTTACTTAGATTTTGATTCTTTTCTCTTGAAAAGGTGTTTCTTTTTGAACCTTCACTTTCTCCAGTGAATCACTCATGCTTCAAGACTTCAGTTTTATTTAGAACACTTACTCTGAAACTACCCTTTCCATCTCCTTTCTGTTTCAGATTCTATTTGTCTTTCACTAACTGTTTAATTATTTAACTAACTGCCTAATCATCTTTTTTCAGTAATTCAGCTTTAAATAAAAATCAATTGCACCTTTCAGGGAGCACCATCAGTACAATGACAGAAATCTGACAGCAACTATTTTCATGATCGATGAAGTCCTTCTTAACACTGTTGCCAAGTCCTCACTAAGAAAAGTAGCTATTGGCTGTTAAAATAGTCCCTAGAAGTTGCTATATGACATCATCGCCTAATTTGTCATTCGCATGTGGTTGTAATCGAGGCTGTCAGAGAGGAATAACAACTTTGGAGAGACAGAGAGTGAAGATAAAACACCCTGAGGTGAGTAAAGTCAGTAAATTCAGCAGCATCACGGCTCCGTCTTGCCTGCAGCTCGTCCAGGCAATACGATGGGATGCAATATGAAAGCTGTATGTTCATAATACACGGCGACAGTGGAGGATTTCGGCTTTATCTATTTGTCTATCTACGAAATAAAGTCAAAGTCAGCTTTACTGTCGAATTTGCAATATATAGACACACAGAATCGAACTTCTGTTATAAACAGCAAACCTTTAACTAAACATCAATAAAAATAATAAATAACAAAAATAGTAAGATATAGCAGTAAAAAAACTCTCCAAAAGTTGCCACCAGAAAAACTTTCTAAACTTGTCACTAGTTGCTTTTTGAAAAAATTGTCGCTGGGGGGTCTCAAGTCCCAATCAAGCGACAAAGTTGCTAAGTTGTCAACACAGCTGGATAAAACAAAATGTCTTAACAACACAACAGTAATTATTAATTAGCACATTCATCAGTTATGGACACCCCAGCCAGTTGCGGCAGATGACTGCCCCTCCCTGGGCCTGGTTCTGCTGGAGGTTTCTTCCTGTTAAAAGGGAGTTTTTCCTTCCCACTGTCACCAAGTGCTTGCTCATAGGGGTCATGTAATTGTATTTACCTTAAAATATAACCTCCTGAGACCTGAGCTCCTGTTTGCAATGTATTTTTAATTTCTCCTAGATATTTGTGATCAGATGGACCTGATATGTACTGTATATAAACTAAGCTTCTGCTTCGAACAGGAAGTAAATGAGAAAAATAAAGTCTTCACATGGGGACAATTGGTTTATTTTACTGCATAAAACAGTGTTGAGCAGAATGACGTATAAGGTGCCGCAAAGCCAAACCTTAGTAAAATAATTAAGTAGTGGAAGCGGCCAAATAACGGGGCTATATTTGGGACTGGTAACAGATAATAGCCATTAAATAATTAGATAACATTTGAAACTAATATGCATGTTATATTTGCCATAAAATACAAGCATTGCCTTAACAGACTCTTGCAAAGTGCACCTACAGTGTGTGTGTGTTGCAGCTGCCCCTCACACAGCGGGAGGTGATCCATCTTATGGATTGGCAATAGCGTCATGATGAATGTCTTAATTGCATTGCAAATTAGAATTTATTAACTGAAACAATCACGTTTTTATTGAGGCGAGCAACTCAGAGGTCCAATCTAATAAAACTGACTATTAAAGTACTTGTCTTGACATAAAATCTTAGGCCAGCAGGATCTCCTACGCTGCGCTTCTCTGAGATGTTCTGTGATGTTCTTGCAGTCAGTTTGTGACAGCGAGAGAGTTCTAAATAGTCCTTAATCAGAACTTTCCATGTCTTGTTCCTGCAGTTCATACTGGTGTTATTGTGCTGCTGCAGATGTCTCAGACTGGCCTGTCTGCCTCTTCCCATCTGGAAGGGTGTTCTCCCTGCAATACTGTTGAGTGGAGGTGCAAAGTGGTGCTATAGAACGATACTGTTGGTCTTCACAGCTGATGTTTTGTCAGTGAAACATTTACTCCATTTCTGCTGCTGCTGAAAATATCTGGATGTTACATCAGTGGCATTTTCCTAAGCGCTACGGAAGGCTACCATGTTCAGGTGGAGCTGTTAAACTTCTGGTCTCGCTAATCACTCCAGGACTTCATGTTAACGAGCACAGTGTTGGGAGAGATGGAGATCTTTGTTTCGATGAGGTTGAGTCTCACTGTTTTTAGTTTATTCTTGGTCTCTAGATAAGAGTTTTTCTTAATTATGATTTTGTATTTCTTAATAGGTTATTTTGGTCCTTGAGTCCTCGTTATCCTGCCCGTCCTCTGTCTTGCTGTCAAATCTTTGTTTGGTGTTTACTTACTTCCTGATTTACCTTGCTTGTCTCGTGTCTTGTGCGCATTGTTCATGGTTTGCTTCCCCTTGTCTTGTTAGTTACGTTCTGTTCACCCGTTTCTTGTTCCCCCAGCTGTGTCCTCTCTCCCTAATTACCTCGTGTATATTTAAGCCGTCAGTTTTCCGTCACGTCCTCCCTCGCGGTGGCTTGTTTCTGCTGCTCCTGTCCTGCAGTTGTGTTCACTCTGTACTTTTGCCAGTAACAGCGTTAAAGCTGCTTTCTTGACTTCCTCCCTGTCTCCGAACAGCCTCACACGACAGACATTTAGGGGGTGAAACTGCAAGTTTGTCACGAAGGCAAATTCAGTCTGTATTTCTTCAGCTCTCTGACATAAGGCAGGGCAGCAGAGATCAAATGCAGTCTAGAGTGATGATAATTGGCTAACAGATATACTGGAGCTTGGGAACTAATTAAAGAGTATCATAATCGCCTGTCAACTTCTCTGCTGTTGTCGGTGCGGCGCTGAGAAGTTTTATTAGACACCTAAAAATAGATTTCCCCCGTGCTCTGACACCTCACTCCTCACCTTTTCTTCTCATCAGAAGCGTGCGAGAGCCAGCTCTGCTCACGTTCCCCCCACGCTTATTGGCTGCAGCTAATCTGAGGTGGGAATTTTTGGGTTTCCGATCACACACAGTGAAGGAAGCGCACCAAGGCAGAGCTGAGCCTGTCACCAAAGAAGGCATTTATAGTTACAAGTGAGACAGGGTTGGGGGGGGGGGGTGTTTAAAAAAGGCTTTTTTTCTCTTAAACAGCTACAAACTTTACATCACCTCCTGCTGTTCACAGCTGTTCTCATCTGAGTTAAGACAAACTCGGCTTGATCATATCTGCCCACTTTATTAGCCTGTTTAGCTTCACAAAGACGAGGCGGCTGCAGCCTTGACAGCTGTGTGCGTGAATATCACAGTGTTTTGATTGGCACTCTGCTCTCTGCGGCTCTGTTGCTAAGTGTTTATATAATTTCCATTTTTCTCCATGTTGAATCTGAGCATAAATCCTGCCACATATCTGCTCGACAAAAGTGAGGATTTAAAGCCAATTATATCAGTTTTGACTCTTAAACTGGAAACCTTATTATTATTGTTCCCACAGAAGAAAACTTGCTTTAACCTGTCACGGATGAAGGTTAAGGAGCAGCAGAGGGGAGAAAGTATCCGTACAGGTGCACGGCTCGCTGGCTGTTCGCTTAATAATGATGATAAATGGCGGTCTACCTCAAACTATAATGTATTCCTATTCTCCCGCGTGAGGATCGGCCCCGCTGTGAATTCCAAATGAACAGCAGTCATGCCGCGGAGGCGGGGGCCGGCCCTGCACGGGGCAGCGTGATTTAGCTGTGATGCCGCTGTGTTTGGGGTGTTTATGCATATGGAAACACAATGTAAACAAAAGTGACCCCAGCAGCAAGAAAAAAACACAGAAGGTGCTTCATAACAGGCCAAATAAATATATTGTATTATGAGACATAAATAATGACTTTGATTATGAGCTTTTAATCACATTGTCAGGCTGAGGTTAACAGGCCTTATGTGGAAAAAGGTAAAATCATATCTGAATTGGAGCATTGTTTATTAATGTTGATGACCAAGCACACACACACATACACACACACTCCACGCAAACAGTCCCTAACCCCAACCCTCACGTACAGTACATACAGTATGCTAATAACTTAAAATTGTGGAAAATAATGACAGTTTTACAGGCACTATTTTATAATTGATGAGGTCGTTATAAATGTTTTTTATTGGCCGCCTCTGTCGAGCGTTTAATAAACGGCACATCTTAAAAATATATATAAAAAGACTGTTTCTGTTATGAATGTGGAACAAAAAAAAAGACATTTAATATTCTGATACATGTTAAATCAAAGCCTTTGGCTCATATAACTGACAGCAGAGCTGAGGGACGGCGCTGTGGCTCAAACTCACGTTGCCATGTCCTGTTATCCCCTCTTTTCATCCCTATAGGAGCAATACCCTTTGGCAAGAATGCTGTGTAGTAGCATTGGTTTTCTTTGTGGTGTTAGCGAGACAGCAGGAAGACAATCCAGCCAATTGAATCTAATCAAATCAAACATCCCGACACATTAGAAAGTGCAATAGCATGAAATTATGGCCCACAAAACTGAAATGGAATCAGACCGAGAGCTTCCTGCTGACTCCCACACACCTGACTGGCAGTCAGGGATAAATATAATTTTTCACCCATCATTTATTTATCATCCTCCATGTTGTTCTGCAGTCACTGAGCTGACATGCTCATGCACACTGACAGAGGGATTTGGCACCTTGCGAAAGGACACCCGGCTGCCACAAGGATCAAACCTGTGTCCTGCCACTTACAGGGGGCACGCTGCAGCTCCGGGGACACGGCGGCACCACAGTGTGATATTAATAAACTCTTCAAAACGACTGACAGGCGTCGCTTCGTCGTTTGACCTTCTGTGGACCTGGATGTTGTTCTGACAGCACGACTTCATTTCTCACCTCCTTCCTCAAACCATCAAATCTTCCACTTTTGCAAATTCTGCACTGAGATTTTTGACATTTATGTTAACATGGAACATATTTCTTCCCCTTATTCAGTGTTATCTGTGCTGCCCTTGAAGCCAGCAGAGGCAGTGACCTCTGTTTTACCCAAACTTGTGCTGCCAGGAGGACCCGCATGTTACCGAGCTGATGTGCAAAAGTGCGTCAGCACAAGTAAAAATTCGCCTTCCTTTAAGTCCAAAAGTATCATTTCATTTCTTACATTTAACGCAGATTATTTAAAATTTTGGCTAATTAGCTCATATGTGGACATTAGCGAGTCATTAGCTTTTTCCTGTTTCCTGTCTAACAGATATATCTCACCTTAAGCATGGTGTGTGTGTATGTGTGTGTGCGTACGTGTGTGTGTGTGTGTGGTAAAACCTGGTTATTGATATGAAGCAGCACTTTGTAAAGTTTCAGCCTGACGTCGTCGCTGTTCCAGTTTTATTTTGCCTGATTACAGCATTTCCCTGTTGAGAATATAAATGTGGGATTTCTGGATGTGCCACAAAGAAAATTTTGCCGCTTATTTTTACTAAAATGTTTAAGCAGTGCTTATTGATAATTCATAAAGCCTCGGCTGAGAGAGCAATTACAGGGAGGCAAACAGACAGTTGTGTTATGAGATCTTAACAGTAAAAAGAGAGGAGACGGTGCACTGTGATCTGTGTAACTGCTGCTGCTGCCAGCCAATATCAGAGGGAGGGACGGACTGAAATAGCACCCGGATCAGGAGACGGTGATGCATAGACTCTCTGATCAAAGGAAAACTGAGGTTCAGACCATTTGGCTGTTGCGGTTTTGATGAGCGGCCTCTCAGATAGCATCTCGACGTGTCGTTACGGAAGGTCGTTGTGGTGGTTAACTCTCTGAAAGGGCACTCAGCCTCAGTGTCGGGTAACAATGCTCATATTTGCACTGCTTGGTTTTCTTCTTTGGTGAAAGTCGAGTTTCCTCCTTCAAACGGGACTCACAGGTTACACTCAGGAAGCTCCCACTGGAAGCAGATGGAATCGGCTCGTTTGTGTTCACTAAAATCCAAAGTGGATCTTACATCATCAGTTGTGAAGCAAGAAAAGCCATTAGATCAAAGAACAACTAGACAGCAATTAAAGCGAGGGGGGGGGGGCAACAAAGCTTGATTTGTGAATTAAGCTGATTTAGAATTTTTTGTGTAAAAGACTCAGCTGAGAAAACAAAGATCTATTCATCTTTCTCACATGTGGATGTTGCACAGAGCTGTCAGCTCCTGATACGGATTAGCTCCCAGATTTGATGCAAACAGTCTTCCAGAAATAATCAGGAGAGCGCGTGCAGGCCCGAGGAGCAAGCCGAGCCACTTCCAGCCTCATGACGGGATTTGGACTGTGAGTCACACAGCTCGGTCTCCGCTGGAGGCTGGTGGATAATGATTTGATTAGCAAGTCGTGGGGACAATGTGCTAAAGCACGGCTCCATTTATAGTCCTAAGTTCATATATCAACTTCCAACAGGGCTGTGACAGCTGTCGTGTCTGTTTATGAAGTGAAGTGAGCAGGATTTGTGGCAGATGCTTCACAGAGCGCGTGACAAAGAGCGGGCACACTCGCTTGTTTGGCTTGACGGGGCTGAGAGCCTCCTCGACTGTCACAAGGGAACATCTGCGTTCTGCCGAATGAGCGATGTTTGTTCTGCGACGGAGCAATCGACTCCCTGCAGCCATCCGAGGTGACAGTCTGTCACGGTCCGAGCAAAGAGCCAGATAGAGATGGAGGGGACGGGAATGGGGGGAGGAACCGAGGGGGGTAATCCCTGTATCGAATCCAGCTGCGGAAACAGCGAAGGGGAAGTCCAGCTTTTATGGTTTATAACATCCCCTCTGCCCCCCTGCAGCCGCTCTGATACTGTGGATTACACCCTGTGCAGCTCACAGCTGAGCAACACTAAACATATTTCACTCTTGCAGTTATTATTGCCATGAAAGTAAAGATAACTAAAGTGCATCAAAGTGAAGAGTTCTCGACAGCACCACAAAACGAGACGTTCGAGTCCGCTCGTAAATGTGCCGCTTCGCTGCACGTTTGACCTTCGCTCTGCTGACTCTGATGTCACACGGAGGAAGACGACTGTAAATGTGCTGTTACAGGATCAACGTTTCCCCGTTTTAGTGTTTAAAAAACATCTTTTATTGCAGAGAAGTTCATAAATTTCAAAATATTTCAGACTTTGATTTTTGTCTCTTTTCTACCTGCCCACACACAGCAGGGACCATATTAAAAATGGTACAAAATTAATTAAAATACTTTCAATTTTATGTAAATGACCTGTTAATGTTCTGAGGTGTGTGATGAGGCTTTATGAAAGGTGCACCTGAGCTACATTAATTTCATGCTGCCGACTGCAGAGTGGACAATAATACATTTGCAACAATGATGTGTCAAACAGGATGCTTTTATCCTTCTGTGTCCTTGCTTGTTACCCATTTCAGTGCTTTTTGCACACATGGTTAACATGTTGTAGAATTATTTAGCAGTTAGCGTCTCCTTAAGGCTGCAGAGAAGAGGTGAAGAATTAATTCATTTTTTCCTGCTCTGCAAACAACAATTGCTATTAATAGGCCAAGGTCGACAGAGTCCTCCACTTGCTAATGGAAGTATTGTGGCTTTGTAGAAGCCCATCAAAGCAGAACAATAAATGACACAAATGGGACAACAATGGGAAAATAGGTCAGAATCTACTCGCAGTCCTTGATTCGCTCACGTGTTGTTCTGCCAAATCAAATACGCTTTACAGTGAGTTTTGTTTTTCTGTTTTCACACTGTTCTTAAGCACGAATACATGAGATTATAGCAGCTTCCCACAGTGGAGTCAGAGACGCAGGGATGTTGAATATACTGAAACTGTTCTTGTTGGAGAAGCGTGTAAGCTCTCCCCTGCCTGTGCATACAAACACAGGATTTGTAGACATCACAAATGTGCAGCAGCCAAGTGTATCCTTGTTACGGAAAAATCTGTGTAAAAATGTCTGTTAATTATGTTCGAAACAGAAAATCAGCTTATTAAGTGTTCTGTGGCGTTTCTGTGAACAGGACAGGCCATGCAGGACTTTATGAGAGCGCAAATTATTCAAAAGGGTCATAATTTCTTGCTGCAGTGCTTTCTGACGGCTCAGGCTGCACAAGCTGGCTTTGGTACCGCGGTTGTTTCCATTTGTTTGGGTGTGTGTTTGCACAGCGAAGGATTTCGGGTATGAAACCTGTGCAGATGTGCAGATTTCCTGCTGCTTTTGGCTCTTTGGGCTGCTGGTTAGGATGCAGTGGATAGGCTGTAAAGTCTACATTATCAAAGGTGGAATTGGGACACTGTGATGAAGGTCTTAATAGTCAGAGGAAATCATGCCACATGGCTGCCAGGAGCTGATGTGATCATGAACCATCTGATGCCTTGTTTGACCTCCCTGTCAGTGCAGGGACAGTAAATGATGGGCACAGTGTCAGGTTTTGGGGTTGTTCACTGTGTCTCTAGGCAACAGTACACCAAATGTTATTATTTCACCGCTGACAGCAGTAAAGTGAAGCAGACCCTGGGCGGTGCTGAGCTCGCCCTCTCACAACTTTCCCATTCATTTATTTTCCTTTCAAGCTGTTAAAAAACCTCCAGTGAAAACAGCCGAACGTTAATTAAAGCAACAGCACTCCGACTGTAAACCAGGCTGAACAAACTGGAAAACAACACAGTAAATCCAGAGTCATCTGTGTATTATTTCCTGAGTGGGTCTGTTGGCATGTGCAGCTCAGGGACCTGGACATAGAGGAAAGGTTAACACCACGGCTGCAGGCGGGACCTTCCTGTCTTTTCCTGTTGGTGAATATGAGCCCACAGATGCATGAAGCGCTGCTCAAACAATAAGCATCATTCTTCAATAAAAGGTATCCATTTGCATTCTCCACTGTATCTCATGCACCACACCCGAGGTCCTCCAGCACAATAAGCTGTGCATAAGTGCTAATATAATAAGATAATTATACATGTTTCAGCTCCTTTTTTGTTTTTTAATGACGTGTTTTCCTGCAGGGCGTTCAGTGGCAGAAGCCTTATACGTTATACAGAAAGCACTGTCACGCTTACGTGATAATGAATCATTCCAGCCGCCGCAGATAATATCTACGTTTGAGCTCGTTTCCTCTCAAAATGCCCGTCTGAATGTTTATTAATTCCTGAGGACCTCTGAAAGCTCCAGTGAACATGAATACAGTAAATGAAGGAAGAGAACTGGAGGGCAGTTATTGCTGAGATAATTATCCTTATTGTTCTTTATTGTTTTAATCTAATGAAAATCCAGGTAATATCAAAGGGAGAAACTATAATGTTAAATAATTTTTTTAAACCAAGCGCACTAACTTAGTTTAACAAACAATTAAAAGTGAAACCCAGAATGAAAAATATGTGTCAGATGTCTCATTGTGTGGGATTTGTAGTTCCCTAATTACACTTCATCATTTATTATGTTTGGTCTTTGGTGCCTAACGACCACCTGAAGCTCACACAGGCCTCAGTCTGCCCTGATCTTCTCACTGCTGGAGATGCTGCGTTTGCTCTGGCTGAGGCTGAGACGGAGCTCGCAGTGGGCACTTTATGATATCGACTCTCTGGCTGCGAGTTTATTGGTGAATTGACCGGCGCTGCGTTCACAGGGATGCATCTGAACATCACAGCAGACCTTGAGCTTGAAAGCTGGCTGCTTAAAGACCTTAAAGATCTGCCTTCTGACAGGAAAATTCAGGTTTCTCCTCATCAGAAAACTGTGGCCTGCTGCACCTGGCAGCGAGTGCTGTGGCACCGTGACTATGATCATAAATCACCATTTCAGCTTTTATTAACATAAACAATAAAAGCTCTGAAACAGCATTAAAAATGGCAGAAGGCAGCCATCTTTATTACGTGTATCTGGATTTGTTTAAGCTTCAGAATGAATGGATGACTGCATACAGAGTCACTTCCACTGCAGAGTGAACACTGCTGCTGAGTCCTGAATCACTGTGTGCAACAACACAACTGGCTCACGTGTTTCCCACATCAGAGGACGAATGGTTCTTTTGGAGCAGGAGCTCCTACAGAGATTCCTGTTGATAAAGATTTAGGATTCTTAAAAGTGGCCCCAGGTAATACATCCAGGATCAAAATGCTTTGTTTATATCAAATATAAGGATATTATTTTGTAAGACCTCCAAGTGAAGGTCGCGGCGTGAACTGGCTTCAAACCAGAACGAATCTCCAGCGCCTCGCTCTGCCGAGCAGAACCGGTGACAGCACAGCACATTCAGGTACAATGAGGTGTCATTTATGGGATTGCACCCTTCGACGGCGTCCGACGAATGATGCTGTAATGCTGCCCTGCACTCCGTCACCAGTGGCTTATTGCTGTGAATTGCACAGCAGCATCAACTGGCCACCATTTCAACCCGGCCTCCAATTCTCCGGCTAAGCGGCGACTATAAATCTGTCCCGGTGGAGGTGAACACGAGCACCACAGTTCCACGATGAGTATCTGGGTGTATAATTGAAATCCATTTGGGAAATACATGCACTTCTGCATTGTGTGGCTATCACACTCAGCATTCAGTGAATTTCCTTCCACATGATCACTCTGTAGCTACAATCAAACACTGTAAGTGTCACGGCCGTACTGGAGATGGAAAAACCCACTCGGGTCCATTTAGTTGTTTAGTTTGAGTTGCATTATCCTTCCTCCTGAGGATAAGTGGCTTAATGACCTGCGATATTTCTGGCGTCCACATCAAGTGTCCCGGGAAACTAAAAGATCTAATGAAAGCAAGGCAGCATGGGAAATGACCACCCAACACCTTATCGCACAGAGAGACTGTCCACATTACATTATGCCTGTAGTAATGGGAGGTGGAGGGGAAGCTGCACCTGATCAGCTCAGCACTGAGTTTTCTTCTATCTATTTGATCCTAAACAGGTGTTTTATAGGTGATGAACTTCTAACAATTACTGTGGTCTTTGTTAGCGTCTTCCTGGTGACCCTACAGTGCTGATTCAGATTTTCTCTACTGACAGTTCAGGAAATTGTTCTATAAAAGAGCCTTGAGCCAAGACAACCAGCTATAAAGTGAAATATGAGCAGAGAAAGATGAGATTTGAATCAGAAAATAAAGTCAAAGGTGCAGGAATATGTACATAATAACCTTTAAAGGTAGGGGAAGTACTCGTGATCCCGTAACCCACTGCAAACAGCTTCATTTTTATAGTGAGGTTTAACTAATATTAATACTAATTCTGAATATGTTGTAATTTGTGTGTGTGTGTGTGTGTGTGTGTGTGTGTGTGTGTGTAGTAAACTGTAGCATAGTTATTGATTCGTTAGCGCTTCGTTTGGGATGTGATCACTGCTGAGGCGGTTTCTGAAGTTTAGCTCTCACTGAGCGTCCTGGCATTTCCACGGTAACAACAAAGATGCACTTGTGGTTTCTGCGGATCGCAAACCATCGTTTCCCCGCCAACCTATTAATGAGGTCACTGTGAGGAACACGTGATCATTAGTTTGAGGCGGCGAATCGAAAGTGGAAGAATGACACTGTGATTTAGGCTCTTTCAGTTATCTGGTAACTATGAGATTACTGGAATTATTTTCATCCATCTGCTCTTCACCCTCCCGTCATTCTCACTTCTGCAGAGCTGGATGGTATTTACCATCTTTAAACTCACAAATTAACACGATGCATCTTGTTTGATCCCTACAAAAAACCTGAAAGAGTTACATAATCGAGCCGCAGCACTTCAGTAACTCCCTCCCTCCCACTGACCTCCTGGAGTCTCGCTGTCACCATGACAGCTTTGGGTGGCAATTAGTATTTCCCAAACTATTTAGCCTTTTTGAAGCCAGAAACAAATGTGGTGCATAACTATTCATGAACTCTCAGTCAGATTTCAGTGAATAAAGCCATTAACGAAATTCAGGAATAAAATAAATAAATACATAAATCCTTAAAGAAGTATTTAAGTCCCGCTCGTGGTCCCCATACCACCTGCCTGCCTGCATGGTCCTGATGACATCTATTTATATCTGTAAAGGGCACATTAAAGATGGGAGTTCTGTCTGCGCTTTATTGCCAGCGAACACACCACTCAATACGAATTCCTGTGTGACACTGAGCGCTATAACAAAACCTTGCTAAAAGGTCATGTTTGCTTTGCAAAAATAAACTTAATTACACAAATAATCTGAGATCCCCAATGAGGTTTAGCCAATCTATATGTCAATGCGGCAGCCCGAGAGGAGGCGGGAGGTGGTAAATAAGGCGTAAACGCAGCTTGTAACTTTGTACCCTCCCGCCATACGATACTATGCCTCTTCCAGTAATTACCGCGCCGCTCCCTCATCCCCGTTTGAAATCTGATCATCGTCTGTTAGTGATAACACACTGTGCCAGATGCTTCATGCAGTGTGGCCTTGGCTCCACCACACTTCATTAGGGCCAGGGAGTGCAGAGGAAAGAGGCACTGCAGAGGGGTGGAACAGCCACTGTGACCTGCTCACTCCCCACTCCGCTGTGGAGCCCGCAGAGGCTCGCTGAAGCCTGCTGGGGCAGCAGAGAGCCTTCACCTTCTGTTCATCTGAGCGGGAGGGAAGCTGCAGGGGGAGCAGGAGAGAATTTGGAGACAGTGATCTGGGTGCTTTCACAGCTGTAGTTTATTTTGAGAAGCAAGGAGGAGGATAATAGCTTCCATCCCTGAATTATGTGAGCAAATATGCATTCAGACAGGCTGAGGGCTGAAGAAAGGAGGCGAGGCAGACCGTAATAGATGCTTTAGTCTGGTAAATGTGTATAAATCAATGGCTTAATGTGTGCTAATGACTATCTATCTATCTATCTATCTATCTATCTATCTATCTATCTATCTGCAATAAATGACGTACTTGTGGTAACACTCCTCTCCTCTTTTCCAAGGATGAGTGAGCCATCCCCGCGGGTCGGAAGCAAAGGGGCTCTACTTCTAATGGTGCTCGTCATGAGTGTCTGGGAGATGTCTGTGCCGACGGAAGCAGCAACAGGTGAGACCACGCCTGCCTTCACCTGGCTCAGGTGTCTGAATGGCTGGATATCAACATATGGATGCTCACACCTCTGCAAACATGTACATGCATATCGCTGTGTCAGTAAGGTGGCAATAAAAGGAGGTTTGTTATTGGCACACAGGTGGATGCCAGCGCTTTAGAAAACAATTATGATTCAGTCAGTGACATATTATATTTTGTAAAAAGAATATATGTATAAAAATTCTATATTTTTTACAGCTTTTGTTTGTTTCCTTTTAGTATTGAAGGTTAATGCTGCCCATTGGCTGCATGATGCAGACAAGCAAGCAACGAGTCTTTTCACCAGCAATTTAAGACGAATACAAAATAAAATAACATGACTGTGACGTTACTTTCTTATCTTTGTCTCTCATTCAAACGGCTAAAATCTATAAACATGGAAATATGCTGGACACAAGATTTCGATCACATCGCTGAAATGATTTCTGTGTGTGTGTGTGTGAGCCGGTGGTGTTACATTTCCACTGCACACTTGTACAAACTGTGGAGATCTTTTAGGGCTTAGACAGCTGGGCCCCCCCCCCCCCCTCTGAATGTGGGAGCCAATGGCAGTACCAGCCTCTGCACAGTGAAGAGAAACTGAATTTCTTCCATTGTTAGCCCGTGCGTTTGAGATGCTACAACATCACGATGTATGTGGCACAACCTTTGGTATTTACTATTAATGCTGCCATTATTGTGTTATTGCAGCCAGCTGCACGGGTGGTTGGGCTGCACTGGTTATGCTGTGGTAGTGTTTGCGCTCTAGTTGCACCAGTTACCCCTAAGATACAAGCTTTCTGACAATAACTCTAAAATAATGGTTCAGTCGCTCCCATACGGACCGAAGTAGCTACCTGTGGAAAGCCAATGCAAGTACTGACGTTCTGTAGATGCTGCTGGCATTTCAAGCTGTGCTCTGAGTTGGAGCCTTTATGCTGGGGTTGTAAAATTGAATGCCACAGCTGGTGTATCAAGAGATAATGGCCTCGCTTAAAGAGCAAAGGCTGTGTCAGGAAACTGGAGGATTAACAGCGGAGTAAGTCAGGAGATTGTCAGCCAGGAGACGGGCTTGTGTCCCAGCTGGAAGCTTTGTGTTTCTCCCTTTGTGTTTGCTGTTTGCACTCACTCGACTCGCTGGTCAAGTTTAAGTTAGTTGCTATTTAAAACAAGCTGCTTTAAATGGTACATTTTACTGCTACTCATAAAGCGCTTTTCTACACTAACTCAGCACTCAAAGTGCTTTTTACTACAAGCCTCATTCACACATGCATACAGGTGCTTTGTTTCCTGTATCCCGAGTGGCGTTTGTGTACAGACTCCCACTCTGATGCGTCTGGGTAACTCGGGCTTCGGCTCGAGGCTACTTCGTGCAGGCTGCAGCAAACCCCGACCTTCTGATTGGTCGATGACCCACTCTACCTCCCGAGTTACAGTTGCCCTTTATAACATTAACTGTGTACATTGAAAAATAGCAGCTCTCCAGTATCCTTGCTGTGCCAAGAGGCGCTTTGCAAACACTGTGTGCATCACTGAGATGGCAGTCGCTGGAACAGAACAGCAGCATTTGATGTCCTGGGAATGAGAATAGGCTGGAAAAGCAATGTGAGAGTTTACTTTGAGTACTTGCTGGGTAAAACACTACATTTCCCATAATGTAACCTTTGATCTTCACACCTGCAGAACTCAATGCACAGTTTGTACTCCGGTTTACTGTTGCAGTAGATCAGTAGAGTCAAGCTCCTACGTCAGGCAGTGAAAACATCATCAGGGGTTAAATTGTTCCATTTCACGCAGCTCCCAAAGAGCCGCAGAAGACCCTGTGCATCCTGTCTCACAGACTGAGTCATGCACGTCATCTCTTGTAAACCGACACATCTGCACGGTTTGCCTTTTTTTTAATGGAAGACCAAAGAAAGCAGCAGAATAATCAGTCAGTCCTTCTGGAGTGCGTTCAAAAAATGAGAGAAGTGATCCTGAGACTTCGGTTTTTTATTAGCTGTCTCAGTCTCATCATGTGCTTGGTGTGATTTATCAGGTGGCCTGAAGAGGCTCAACATAACGCAGCTCTCCAGACTGAGACATAAATAACTTTCCGCTCCCTCTAAGCTTGTTTAGTTTCATTCCATCCATTCACGCCGCTCTTTGGGAGCCGCTGGCACCCGCGGAGGCTTGTTTGATTTTCCCAAAACAGAGTGACAAATGCAAGGCGGCACACAGAACAAATGCACTGAGGAGCGCTGCCACAGAGGCTGCCACTTCTCATGCAAGATGTTAGGGAAGGAATTTGTCACCACTCTGCATCACAAATAAAATTTCACAGTGGTAAATGGAGGAGTAATTGGATTGAAACAGCTACTTTGGTGGTGCGAGTCAAACCCGTCTCCCCTTGCCTAATTAAAAGTGTTGTTGAGTCGTCACTAGTAAACCCATAGAGATCAATTATGGCAACTCAGCAACATTACGAGCAGAGACTAACACGCATGTTTCATCACTGGGAATCCCACTGACAGTGCACATCCGCAGGTAATTGGTGGTATGCAGGCGGTCCTGTTGCCAGACTGAATTGTTCATTTGTGAGCGTGACAGAAATTGCACAACCCTCTTTGTCCACCAATTACATTAGAGTACAGCACTCTGATGTGAGTGGCTTTGATTGGCAGCCATGCCCACTCGAGGCGCTCATCGTTTCAGCGGCAAATGGATCAGAATAACCTTGCATGTGCTCAATTTCACACTGATAGCCTCCGCTGCTCCCTAATTTCCACTGGGTGTTATTTGTGCTGCTGTAAACCGCTTATCATTCAAGAGATAAAATGAAGCCAGAATATGTCCAAAAGAGACACCATCCATTTCTGCAGAGAGCAGCGAGAAGAAGGAGGAGGAACTTGAGCTCAGTCACTGACAAGCAGGACAAATTTATTTCATTCCAACAAGACGACAAGCTGACTTCATAATGCACGTGTGCGTCTTTAGATAACCAGTCTGTGTCAGCAGAGACGGGATCACGGCTGCACCATCAGAATGTGCTGCTCTGTGACAGTTATGTAAATCTGGTTTATTTACTGCTCAGGTTTATT
Organism: Apistogramma diplotaenia; assembly: GCA_015052665.1. Taxonomy (NCBI): domain Eukaryota; kingdom Metazoa; phylum Chordata; class Actinopteri; order Cichliformes; family Cichlidae; genus Apistogramma; species Apistogramma diplotaenia. The sequence continues at coordinate 11,326 of VOQJ01002140.1, read as the reverse complement.
AAAAAGGAAGCTTGCTGCAGAGGAGTCTGTCCTTTACTACACAGGATGTTTACAACACAAACTTAATAAGGGTCTCTGGTCATTCACCTCTGTGCTCGTCCTTTATCGAGCAGAAGAAGGAGTCAGGCAGGCTGGCTGGGCTCTAACGCTGTGAGGACATCTGATTTATTTTAATTAGCATCTACTATAATTGACTGTAAATAGATCGGCTTCTAAATGCATGCGATTCTCTGTTGTTCTAACCCCTTTGCCTTTTGTATCTTTTGAGTGTATTTAAATATATACATGCATCAAAATAACCACAGACTTACAGTAATACATGATAAATTAGATAAAGGAAGTGGTTTGTATGGTCTATCCTGAAGGGTGAATGGGGAGCTAGGTTTGGCTAGGCTAGGTTCCAGGTTCAGCCTAAGCTAACCAGTTCATGGCTCTGCCTTCATTCTTTACATCAAGAAGCAGTTATGATTTAAATTTTTATAGCCAATAAAAGAGAGCCTGGTAACACTGAACTATTTGTTAAAGCAGCTTGTTTTGGCCAATAAAACACTGGCACTGATCCCAAACTGGCACAAAGCTTATGCATATGCATACTGTACAAGGAACACAAGGAAAGCTAGTTTGAATGGCTAATATTGCCAGGAGTAGACAACTACACATGAAAGAAGGGAAGATGACAGTCAGGAAGTGAAACTAACTGACAGAGATTTCAAAATAAATCAGGATGTAACTAAACAGGAAGCCAGAAGCATAGTGCCTGAAAAGAGCGCTCCCCTGTGGTCAGCTAGATAGCCAGGCAGCACCGACAGCTGAAACGGACACGAATCCTCCTGGACTCTGGAGGTCTATTTAGAACCTAAACTCATCACAGTGTGCATGTAATGTTGCTGTGTGAATTCCAGTGTGAAACAAAGATTAAAATTCAAAAAGTTGCAAAGCCGTTAAGAAAAACACACGTGATTAAGCTGAAGCTGAACACCTCATCAATAAGCGGCTCGAACAGCTCTGTCACAGTTTTATCAGGAACACAGTGCGAAGGCATCTCTACCTGATTTTTAGATTGCATTGCAATCTCTGCACACAGTGCTTGTGGTCACCCAAGTGGGTTGTAGAGAGCTTAAAATGTGACCTTCAGATTGTGCCGGTGTGATCCCTGCAGACACATTACAGCCTTAAATTTCAGCGTCCACAATGGCAAACCACTTAGTGCGAATGAAAGCGCACAGGTTGCTAAGTGGAACTTGAACCTGAGCGGAGTGAAATATTTCTGAAGGTTCAGATTCGGTATTTTTAGATGTTAGCAGCACTCAGGTAGCTCTGAGCCGGTGCAGGTGAAGATTCAGTTTGCAGTATAACATCTGAAGTGCCTGCTGCACCATTGTAAATGTTACAGTGAGGTATGACCTCCATGTCTGGCTTACATTCTGTGCTATATGCATCAAAGATTGTTGCTTACTCGGCACCTTGCACTTTCTGCCCTTTGTAATAAAAAAGATTTATTTGTTGGATAACAAGCATCCTGCCAAGGAAGGAAAACATTCCTTGCACCCTTGAGAGAGCAGTAACTAACACTCGGAGGCACAACTGGACCCCCATAATAATCATAACAAACAGATCTATATTCTCATTTGCATCGTGGATCAGATTTGTGATCATGGCTGCAAGATAATGCCTCATATAAAGTGTTCTGTCATGTGTCACTGCTCGAACAAAGCGGTAAAGAGCTTGTAGGGACATTCTGAACATCACTATTAGCACAACACTTCCACTTCTCATTGTGTAGCTTTGTAAAGAGGGATTCACACTCAGTGAGCTCATTGTTAAAGGCATTTCCTCTGCATGTGAGGGAGTGTTAATGGCTGCACACAATGCAGCGTATAAAGCAAAGCAATGATTACATTATCATTCACAACGGCTTCACCAGTGATACAGAGCAAGCGTGCATTCGCAGTCTGCGCTCGGCCTCCAGAGACCGACCGACGTATAAAAGCTTGTGGAGGAAAGTAATTTCAGCAGTGCACAGAGAGAACGGTTTGGCTCAAAGCATCTTCTTACAGGAACAAATACTTCTCAGGATTGAAACACCTGACTGCTCCACAAGCAGCGACTTTATTAGTGTAGCTGGCACCCTCACAGTGAGAAACCCCAAAAAGCTGGTGTCTGTTTCCAGTCTTTAACCTAATGATTAGTGCAGATCTGGACTTTTATAATTAATGAGAATAATTTTACATCACTGCCATGATGCACTTAGCTACTGTATGCTAACAATGTTTACCACAACAGCTGATGATGCACTGAGGTGATTGACTGATTAGATATTTGTGCTAACAGTTAGCTTGAGTTAGTCAGGTGGATCTCCACCTGAGGCTCTAAAGCTCTGACTTTCACAGGTCTGCCTTATCAATATATTCCAACTCAGGCGTTTTAAAGACTACGAGGGCAAGAATGAGGAAAGGCGACAGCGTCGTGGCTTCCTTTCGTACCCGTGACTCGCGCTGGGCTCAGTAACAGAACTGACAGGAAGTAAAGAAAGAAAGCAGAGGAGAAAGATGCAGCAGTCCTTTATAAAATGACTCGTTCGTTTCAGACATTTGATCCTGCGTTTTTAATAACTGGGATGTAAAATTAGAGCTTGTTAAAAAACAGTTCTGGATAAAGGGGATGTTTAAATTCATGTCACTTCGTTGGCACCTAATAAGAAACATGAGTCACTGGTGCTGATCTCCATCTGAACAATCAGCAGATATAACAGAGGCTGATTATTAGCCATTCAAAGGGCAGCTTACAGTACTTGGATTTAGGTTGAAAGACCTACTAAGTGCTTAAGTAACAGTTTATGAAATTTCTACATTTAAGTTAAAATGTGCTGATGTGTTTTATTCACTGTCAGATTACAGAGCTGCGTAATTATGGATCAGTGTGAAGCCGGTGTGAGCATGCTCCGGTGGGCAGAGCTTTCATGTCCTCTCTGGCTTTCAGAGCTCACAGTTGTGTGAGAGTGACAAAGAGGAACTACTGGCCTCCGGGCTTTAACATGCCAGACGTATGAGCAGCACATTGTACTGAAGGTAGAAATGGCGACACATTAGCTGAATGCACAGCTTTCTGATGTGTATATAATTTATTTTTTATCTCTTGATGAATAACATTGACATGAATGTTTCAGCTGAGTTCAGGCACCTCCACGGGCTCGGCGTTACCCCCACTGATGTGGTTCCCTTTCACTCAAAGCAGCACTCTGCCTCTGGGAGTTTTCAGCAGGGTTCTCACTTCTAACGTTCTCTCAATAATATCATTTTTATGCTAAATTATATTATCTGATAATTCTTAAAAAATATGTTGAGTTCTTGTAAACTGACATAAGTGTTTCCCATCTCTACTGCAGATGGTCTTGTTTTGCTGCAGGTGGTGTAAAAGGCCAGAATGCCTTTCTTTGTAGCTGCATTTATTCTGCATTCGATTCTCCTCAAACACAAATGCACTGGTATGGACTGGTATGGACTGGTATGGATTGGTATGCACTGGTGTGGACTGATATGCACTGGTATGGACTGGTATGCACTGGTATGGACTGGTATGAAGGATCCACTGGGGCACCACGTCGTTGTTAACAAGCAAGTGGCACAGAGTTTTGTTTAAATTAATTTAGCACCCTTAAAATATATTTTTCGTGCTCATTATATTTTAAGGTGAAATTGCTGTGTTTTATTTTGCAAGTCTAGTTTGCCTCCCCCCCGTTTTTATTACACTCTTGGCAAACAGAGCCTTCAGCTGACAGCTCTACTGCCCAGAGCAGAGCCTGTAACCTCAGAGGAGCTACAGAGGAAACAACATGATTTCAGCACTGGAGCTGTTCCAGCCATCATCAGGGGGATGTGAGGTCCTTGGACAATAAGATGGACGAGCTTAGTGAGCTCATTAAGACTCAGAGGGAACACACTGAGGGTGGTTTGATGTGTTTCATGGAGACACTCACATTTCCCTGTGTGACACTACCTTGCTCCAGGAGTTTTCATGCAGACAGGGACGTTAATCTTAGAGGGAAGAAGAAATGTGGAGGAGCTGCAGTGTGCGAATGAGACCCGGTGCAGCTCTGGATGTTTTACTTCGAAGGAATGTTTCTGTGGCCTGGATATTAAACTGTTTACTGTCCGATCCAGCACGGTGGTGTGGTGGTTAGCACTGCAGCCTCCCAGAGTGACATCTCGAAGGTCTGAGTTCGATTCCAGCTTGGCCTGGGCCTTTCTCTCTGTGTGGGTTTCCTCGCACAGTCCAAAGACAGGTTAATTGTTCAATCTAAACTGCCCACAGGTGTGAGTGGTTGTCTGTCTCTCTGTGTTGCCCTGTGACAGGCTGGTGACCCGTACAGGTGTACCCTGCCTCTCGCCCTATGTCAGCTGGGATAGGCCAGTGGGTGAACTGTCCAATCCATCCATCTTACTAGCTCAGGGAAATCTCCTCCATCAGAGAAGCTGATGGAGGAATCCAAACACTGGTTGGATTCCTCCATCAGCTGCACAAAGGTCGTCAAAATGACTCTGGTGCTGTGCATGGCTATGGATAATAATGGATAAACATGCCTCACACCTTTACTTGTTCTTAGATTTTATTAAACTCCTTATTGTATTATCTTCAGATTTAGATTTATGGAGACCTACTTTTCTGAGTTTTGTCTTTTTTAAGGTTCTGCTTCACAGGATAAATTGGCTTTTACAGTTGTAGTTTTTGAGGATAATTGACCCCTTTATAACAGTACCTGTGGTGATTTTGTTTTATTAGCTGTTTCCTTTTGTTAGGACCTACATTATATTTTGCTGTGGTTGCGCTGATTGACAGGCAGGCCAAATGGGCTCTCAGCTGTCTGCTAGGTGTCACCTCAGCTGCCCCCTGCAGTGTTTATTGTGTTGGTGCCTTTTGTAGAATCTTTTATGTAATTATGTGTTGTTGTTGTGTGGTTTACTGTCACAGGAGCCCTTATAACTGCTCTGTGATTTTTAAATAAAATCCTCATATTTTATTTGTTTGTTACCTGTAGCACTGATTAGCAGGTACCACGTGTGTCTGTTAGCTTACTGTTTCACATCAGATCAATATAAATACTAATGCTGTTTTTATCTTTAGTTGTTCAGCTGATATTTGTCCACTGAGGTTCACTAATTGTTAAAACATTCAATCCTTCTCAGTGCATAATTTCAGATATGGCTGTATATGGTCAATTTATATGATAATATGCACTCAAACCTCTTGTATGAATTATAGACAGAGTCTCACAGTAGTTCATCAAACAGTCATTATCTCTAATCTATTTGTTCATGCTTCCAAATACTATTTTTACTGGCTTTTCCTCTTCCTGAATACAAATTTCCAACATTATTTCTGTGTCCCTGAACACAGTTTAATCATCAGTCTCATATGTATTGTTTCATACCCATGAAATAAATATTGTCCAATTTTGAAAGGCAAAAAATTCAAATCATTGTTTTCATGTTATTTAGAGCTTTTCTTTCCTGTTTGCCATGGTGACACTTGGTCCAGACACAAACAAACAACAGCAACAAAAACAAAAACAAACATGCTGCTGACATGAAATAAACTTCCTGCTGAAATAAATCCGAGCTGTCGGGTTAAAATGTAAAAACTCAAACACGAACAAACTGTGTGCTTTTTCGTGACTATTTTTCTAAATAATAAAGATTATGATGTGTTTGATGCACTGCCCATCATTAACTAACTCCTTTACTTTGCAAACGGGAGTGTGAGGCATCGTTCCTCTCAGCAGAATAAAACATGTTTGCTCTTCCAGCTTGACTGCATTTTGCATCCTTGATTTCCTCACATCTGAATTTTGTGCATCAGTTTCCAAAATGCTCACGAACACATTTGCCCACAACTCAAATACTTGTAGGTGGTCGTATTTATTCCTGCTTGCATTTCCTGATATCCTGAGTGCCCCTGACTAGTTCTTGGTCTCACCTTACAGAGCCTTATTTACTGAGTGCCAATAAGTTTCTATCATTTCCAGTGTCCTTCTGTTTTGATGCATGGTTCTTTCCATTTCTGCCATTTTTGAATAGAACCGCAGTTGAGATGCAGAGGGGACATACGGGGCTACAACAGAAGTCCACATCCATAATCCAACTGGAGATGTTGCCGTTACATGGCATGTTTAGCCATCGGGGTGTCCCTGCATCCTGCTATTTAAATTTCATGGCATCATGCTGGTGTTATAAAATTCTGAAGGACAAATCTAAAAGCACAACCCCGGCTGCAGCAGCTGTGGTGTATCTGGAGCCGGAGGGATCCTCTGTGTCACTGTGTGGCACAGCAGGTTAAAATATGGACTCTGCACGATTCCCGAGTGCGATACTTTCTTTGTATGTGCTGGCAGTGCACACGGAGCAGAACTCCAAATCCACTCAGAAACACCATGAAGCTCAGTATGAAGCTCCTGGCAGCACAAGGACCTAAAGCAGCTCAGCTCAGTGTGTTTGTTTTTCATATCTTCTTTTCCTTGTTTGGCAGGAGAGCGTGTGTGAGCATCACACTGCTTTTGGGTGGCTACCTGCTTTATTTGTGACTTGAGGAAGGATGGGGGGGGGGGGGTTAAAGAAGACAGTTTTTGTTTTTGTTTCTTTGCTTTTTGTGTTTTAATTATTTTTTTTTTCCTGGGGATAACATGCGTAGTATGTTTGAAATT
>VOQJ01002138.1:7772-20018 GCA_015052665.1 Apistogramma diplotaenia | reverse complement strand
CCTTCCCGTGGTTGGGGGGGGGGGGGGGGGCTGCCTTCATCTTCTTGAGCTCATTGATCAGACCTTGGAATTTCTCGAGCTTCTTGTGTTCCTTCATCCTGATGTTGCTATTAATTGGTATTGCTATGTCTGTCATACATCTTAATCTGACTGTCCACTGCTACTACATCTAGCCATCACCAGTTTATCTATCTGTATCTGGAAGTCCCACAGGATCTTAACTCTGTTGTTCTCAACTACCTTTGGGGTCATATCCCACTCCCCCACCATACTATGCCAGCCACTTGGTTATGGCGTTCCATGTATACCCTGCCTGCTACCATCTTGCACCCTGCTGCGGCGTCTCTGCATAGCCTGCATCTGAGGTCGTGCCTGGTTTGATCCCAGCCTCTAACGAGCTTGCTTAAAACTTGTTCCTGTGCTGCCATGGTCAATGCCTCGGTGCTGTCTTCCAACCATTAGTTGGTTGGGCTGAAATCTGTCAGTGGTACATGCCATGCAGGGGTCTGTCCTTCCGTGGTTCATGTTCTCACTCCTCTTCTCAGGTTTTTGCTGCCTAAGATATTAACTAAAATGTGATCAGCTGTGGCCATCTTTCTGATGTATTCATGGTGCTTATAAGATAGCTAAACTGTGGTCTACACTGGCTATACTGGTTAACACTACATATGCTTGTCAGTATTATTAGAAACCACTGCATACATTTTCATTCTTTTGCAGATGATGCTGAGCTTTATCTATCCATGAAGCCAGATGACACACATCAATTAGTTAAAGTGTAGGAATGTCTTAAAGACACTGGATGGATGACCTCTAATTTTCTCCTTCTAAATTCAGATACGTTATTGCCCCGCTCTGCATTTAATCATTATTAATCGCTGGCTCTCTTCCACAGAATGTCTTTTGTGCTACAGTATCTCCCGCCCCAGCCACTCATGACAGATGAGTGCTCCTCCCTGATTGGAGGTTTTTTCCTGTTAAAAGGGACTTTTTACTTCCCACCTTTGCCAAGTGCTTGCTTATAAGGGGTTGTTTTGATTTTTGTTTTTTTTTCTGCATTTATTAGGGTGCCTTAACCTACAATATCAGGCGCCTTGAGGAAACAGTTTTGGTGTTATTTGGTGTTATATACTTAAAATTGAATTGAACTGGTCATTAAGGATGAACATGGTCAGCAACAGTGCTGGTATGAATGTCAGATCACAAATCAGGACCAGGCAGTGTTTTGCCCAGTTTTAGTGAGCCCATGAGAATTTTAGTGTCAGCTGACAACCAGTGTGGTGCTGGAGCCTATCAGCCTCAAGGTTCAACATGCCCTGCATTCAGAGATGTTCTTCTCCATAACATGGCTGTAACGAGTGGTTATTTGACATATCAGCTCAAAGCAGCCTGGGCATTTTACCCTACCTCTGGCATAAATAAGGTATTAACATCTATTAATTGGAAATGTTCTACTTTTTAGACCATTCTCTGTAGATCCTAGAGATGGTTGTGAAAGAAAAACTCAGTAGATCACCAGTTTCTGAAATGTGATACTAGTCCATCTGGGACTCCATATTCTGTATCAATAGCCAGTATATTAATGATCTGGCTGAGGGGGTTCAGGCCTATGCACAACAGCAGTGGGGACAGAATCATCTTTGTAAATCCCTTGCTTGATGGTGACATGTGGAGTTGGCTTGAAGTGTTGTTTTCCACGTCCTTATTGAGTTCCTGATGAAGGCTCTGAGGGTCCTGTTGATCTTGTACAGTTCTAGGCTTTCCAGTATACATGTGTGTGGCACTGGGCCATAGGCTTTCTGGTAATGAGTGCAGGTGTTTTGCTCCTCTGGTGTTACTTCCAGTTCATTTCTTGGCCCTGCTGATGCATTGAGCCATGTGCCTGTTTATCTTAGCTGCTACGATGCCTGACAGGCACTCCCATGTTGCTTTGAAGGTTATTGGCCGACAGTTGGATGGGACTGGTTTAAATATTTCAGTCTCCTGTTCTGTGTGTGCTGTGTTTAGTTTTGCTTCCCTTTGTCATATTTCTGTGTTTACATTCAGCTATGCACCCTATTGTTCCAAAGACTATAGTGGGTGTAGCCACACTGGCTTGGACGTTGCACAGATTAACAAGGATCAGGTATTGAGGATCAGGGCAGGCTGACAACAAGTGGGCTACTAGAACAAGGATATAAGTGGAAACGAGATGAGTATCGTGAACTGGTGGGTTGATACTACACATGTAATCCAAGTGAAAGGGATTACATGAAGAGGATGTGGGATCTATGGATTCCTCGACAATGTCGAAGCAACTAGTAGCTCAACATCCATAGAGCTAGAGAGGATGTGGAAGGTGAAGGTAACAGTGGTCCGTGTGGTAACAGGAACACTCGGGACAGTGACCCCCAAACTGGGAGAGTGGCTCCAGCAGTTACAGGAACAACATCCGAGGTCTCTGTCCAGAAGAGCGCAGTCCTGAGAACAGCAAAGACACTACTGGGAACTGAGTTTGGCAGCCTGCACGGGGGAGTGGGGAGTTTATGTATAGTACAGTCATGCACGAAGGTATTCATACCCCTGGCAAATATTGACGTAAGTTTACTCTTATTTAACCAGAAATTATATTTTTGACTGGAAACGACACAGGCATCTCGAGGGAGATAATACGATGATGTACAAGAGGCATCATTGTGGGAAAAAATATTTCTCAGCTGTTCGTCACATTTGAACAAAAAATGGCATGTCAAATTTGCCAGGGGTATGAATACTTTCGGGCATGACTGTACGTGTATATTAGTATGTATTATAGCGAGTGAGGATGGCAACATAAATGAGTCAAGGTCCATAGATTCCCATGTTAAAATGCCTGTGATGTTGTCTTCTGAGCTTGATGTTAAAAATAAAACCGACAAGAAAAATGACACGAATCACTCTGCGGCTTCATAGACAAAAGCTCCTTTAATGAAAATCTTTTCTTTTTCTTGTCAAGTAAAAAAGTTCATCATATGCATACTATTTATAGCTTCAACATAGCAGGCAGTAGAAAAGGAGTTCACATTTAAAATATTCAGAGCATTCAAAAGCATATGTCTTCTAATAAATTGAAACTGAGACATTCCCGTACATTGTCCTCTTACTACGGTTGGAGTTTTGGCTGGTCTGATCAGCAGTATTGAGCTCCTCAGCTACAAGAGACCTGTGTACAGTATGCAAGCCTGGGCTCAAATTCTATCCAAAATCCTTCCATCCACGTCCAGAGTATTTTAAATGTGGCTGAGTGCCAGAGCTGGGCTGCAATGTGCTATGTGAGCTCAATCATCTCGTGTGAAAGGCTTTTGGAAAAGGATTCAGGATAATATTTTGGCCCAGGTAATATCATTTTGACATTCCAAAAAGAAAAAAAAAATCCCAAAAAGTCTTTGTTTCTATTTTTAGTTACAGCTGAAATGGCTAAGAAGAATTTTGTTCACCTAAATGTCTGCATTCATGGAAGACTGCTTGTTCCTTTTTATGCTGCCGGAAAGGTTCGTGACATCTGCGAGGAAAAGTGCATATAGGTCATACACGGCAAAACTATACACAAGCTGATATAATGTACATATTGGAGTCATCACTGGGTGATGTGCGTTTGATCAACATTTAGTTTCACTTTCATCAGAGGTTCAATACGCGCCGAAGCATCGGTGTCACGGTTACACGGAGTGTGCCCTAAAGTTCAAGTCCTAGCTAGATTATAGACGAATTCTGAAATGAGCTAATGTGGCATTTAACAGTACAGGCGCAGCCCTAAACGCTCTACTGTCACCTCCCAGCCGCTGCAGTAACCACTCTGTGTACACTAGCCAACCAGCTTTGAAAGCAGGTGTTTTCTAAGTCTTTGCTAGGTTAGCCTTCCATGTTAAAGAGTACACTAGCAAAAGATGGATTTAAACTGTAGCAGAACACACAGTTATGTTATCCAAGCACTTTGCCTTGAGCACTAGATTCACTCTGTTTTAAAGTGGAGCTGTTATGCTTTGTCCTCATTTTCTCTGATGCAAACACTAAACTTAGCACAAAACGTAAGGACATGTGTGTTTGGTTAATAATTTAATTGCTGTTACCATGTTTCTTGGCAATAAAACATATACTGTTGTAAAGTCTGTTTAATTCCCCATAAATGGAGCCACATTTGTAAGGAAAATGCATGTTTGGTCTCAGCACCAGAGTTCAGTATGTGGCTTCTGCCCATGAAAAAGCTCATTCTCCTGTTGACTCTTGTCTGGTGTCATTTATTGGATGATTGAAGTGTGAAGAAACAACACATATTCACAATTTAACACATAACAGGGGCCTCATTAGCATGTGGAAGAACCGTGCACAGCCTCAATAGCCAGTATGGTTGTGTTGGTGACTTTGACATGAACAGCACACGAAGCTGATCTCACAAGTGTTCGGTGGGGTTGAGGTCAGGACTGCACTGAGGCCATTCCATCGGCTCCACTCCCAACATCATGGAGACAAACTCTGATAAGCCCCGCTCTGTGGGAGCGAGCGATGGAGGACAGAGTGTGGAGACAAGGGATTGCAACTGGTTGCAGAATCTCCTCCTGATATTTCTCTGCACTCAGATTGCCTCCAATGATGACAAGCCTGACTTTCAGCTCCTGCGGTACCAGGCGCCCAAAACAAGAGTCAATAGCAGAATGAGCTTTTGGGGATCGGAAGAGAACCTTTTTCATGGGTGCAACTTAACTCTGCTGCTCAACCCACAAATGCATGCTCCTTTGAAGAGGAAATGAGCAGTAACTGCCCCAAAACAGAGTTCCCTTCTTTGACACTGAGCACGTCAGTGTCTGATTCAAAAACTCAGATGTACTGAGGATGAGTTCCAGTGTAAAATTATTTTTGAAGTGTCAATCATGCAAAGCTATTTTATTAGAGTTCAAGAATAAAACACAGAGTTGGAACTAAGCATAAAAGGTCCACTATGTTACTATAGTGCACAGCATTTCAAAGACATGTGGTTTAACCTGGAACCACAGCAAAGCACTGTGCACCTCTTTCAGCTCTCGTGTCCCCCAAACCAACTGGGTTGGCTGAGGCAGTTTTTAACTGCAGGGGGCGAAAAGGTTAAAACACTGAATAAAAGTACAGTGTTGATGGGTGTGTCAGGAGAGGCACCCTGTGTGTATAAACCCACACAGTGAATCAGCTGCCACAGGCAATAATGCTTGGATAGCAACATGATCTTCGAGGAGCATCCATTTCTGCTCTATAAAACTACAACAACAACAACAACAAACAAAATAAAACTCATCTTTTTCCTACAGTAAAAAAACATCAGCCCATCAGTTGTTACCAACTTTGCACAGTGATAGCTACAAAGTGCAGAAAACTCCAAAACAATCTAAAAACACTAATCATTTCACAGTGCAATCACTCACTGCAGCAGACCTTCAGTCTCTGGTGAAATATATATTCATTTATCTTTAAATTTCATTACTTGCTGAAGTAAAAAGAGGAGACGGTGAGATGGAGGGACACGTTATAAAGTAGATAGTGCTGCTGACAGGATTACTGATAAAGTGATGTGTATATTTGGAGTGTATAGGGACAAGTGCATGTATAGAACCTAATGTATGAATAAATTACAGACGTGACTGGTTGGAGGCATGGGAGTGAACCCTTGAAGACATTTTAATGATGACACAGATATATGCAGGGGAAGACTGGCGGTGGTGTTAAAAGAAGGTGCTTAGGAAGAGAGGGTGGGAAAGTGTAAAAGGCAGTGGGAGAGAGGAGGTGAGAAAGAGAGGAGGTGGGGTGAAAGTGGGAGCAGGAGAAGGTGTGGAGGGGAGAGGATGAGAGGGGAGAGGAAGCATGAATAATCCATAGGAGAATCACGACAGGATTAAGACGAGGTGCAAGCCAAAAATAACCCCAGCCAAGGCAGCTTGGCGCAATAACGCTGCAACGGAGCACAACACGACAGCAGCCACTCCTGCTGCCAGTCTCTGTCAGCTCAGGAAGGAAAATGGGAGGGGATTACAAAAAGCTACTGTGATGTTGCTGCTTACAGTAAAACTTCCAGTGATGTAAGGCCCAGACTTTTTCTGCAGCCTGCTTATAACATTTAGAAAAATAATCACGAGTGAAAAGAAAAGCCACTTTCCCTTTTGCTGAAGCCTCAGATCCCGACACAAAATATCAGTTACACTGATTACTTTCTTTGTCTCTGGATGGTAGATAATACAGTGCCAGTATATTGTGGTAGCTTCGGGTCAGGGTTACCACCGACGACGACACAGCGGTGACATCACAATGTTAACCAATTAGCATTCAACATTAGCATTCATAATGAAGGTTTCCCTGGGGCCCCACACCCTCGGGGACTCCACTGGCCTCACGGTGTCTTTGTAGCAGTTACTTTTTGGCAACACACAGTGCATTAAAAAAGAAAATTCTGCTATCAGATGACACAGCAACACAATGATGTTTCTGCTAATACAAGCATGAAAGCATACAAAAAAGCTATCTACCTGTTCAGTGTGGCGTTTGAGAGATTAATAATACAACTACATAGTGAAAAATCTAGTCATTAGATACTGGAAATGAGAGATGTGACAGTTGGAAGAATGAAAGAATTTCAATTCATGACTAAAACTTTGTAGTGTGGGCGGTACAAAGAGGGCCTGCACAAAACAAGGAGAACTTGGAAATGCTCCACAGAAAGACGCCGGCTGACCAGCAGGTTTAAACTGAGAGTCTTCATCATGCCACCTGGGTTAAAGCCAAACGTAATTTTTGAATAAAAAAATGATTACATGTAATCCCATAAGGAATTCTACCCTCAGGTTTTTGGTTACAAGCACTGAGATTTAAGTAACTACCACACTGTGTGCCTACTGTAGTCCTAACAGAACACGTCTCTTCTAAAGTGAATGTACTACTGTTTATGTGGCTATTTTGTTGCATTGCGCTGAGGCACAATATCACCTTCTTATCGGGAAAGAAAACATCCGAAGGTCTGTGTTTGCAAGACAGAATCAGTTTTCTCGGACAAACCTGCATTTGTCGCCACAGGCAGGAACATTTGATGTGCTATCAGTAAGCTAAGCTTGTAAGACTCATTACTCCAGCAAAGGACTCAAAAGGAACATTTTTCAGAGCGCTGCACTCACCCTGGATTCATACTACATCTCCCTTCACCAGAAAACTTCCCATCATTCCTGCTGCTCAAATCCTCTCAAATTCAAATACGAGCTTACCTCCTGTTTAGCCTGCATCCTTTTTTCTCTACCTCTCCCACCTTCAAACATTTTCCTCATCCTTCCCTTTACTCTTTTCTCCCTTGATTTCTCTCTCTGTCACTCCAGTCAAGTGAAGTTAAATCTTCCTGCTGCTTGGTAAGAGGCATAAATTAGCAAAACAGAATTAAAGCTCTGCCAAAACCTAAAAGTCAACCAGAAAAACAAGCAACACAAAGCCCTTCCTCTTCAAGGAATGTGCCAAAAATGTGCACGTGTTTAGCCTATAATGTAAAACCATGCAGAGCTGTACACAGTTCTAATACCTGCATGACATTAGCATTTACATAAACTAGATGAACAGTAACTGTAGATGATTGTAATCCATTCTAACATGACTTCTGCGCACACACATGCATGTTCTCTCACTTTCATACAGTTTCACTGAGAGTGACTGTTGTATGCTTCAACCATGAGAGGCCAACAAGCACGAACAGGACTCCAAAACTCCAAATTCAACGTCAAACTTTCACTCACAGACGGCCTAAAACACTCGGCAGCATTGCCATCTCATCACAGTGTATCTTTACTGCACCTGCTTCTGAAGATGTACGAAACGCAGTCACAATCTAAGAAAAATACTCCACATTAAAGATATCAACATCTGCACTGAAATGTTGGAAAATCTATGTAAGGCAATGCCACCGCTTATGTAAAGAGCACAAATTTACAAAGCTAACAGGCGCTTCTAACCCTTTAAAGAAAATACCACCCAGTTTAAGACACATTCTAGGATACACCTCATTTTGTTGTGAGAATATTTTTGCTCCCAATTTTACTTTTCAGTGATACAACCATCAGAAAAAAGTTGACAGTCTGCACAGAGCTGTCATTAACTGTGCTAGTACTGTAAGTGCCGCTAACCCTCATATTAGCATCTGAAAAGAGATTTTTGATACACAGAAAAATTATATCCTTTCTCATATAAATGCAACATTAAACTCAACAAAGTCAGTGAAATTTTTGGTTGAATACAGTCTTCCCAGTCTGGCCTTTCATTCTTTGGTAAGAGAAATAGTTTAACATAGCTAGTGTAGCTAATTTTAGCATAATTTCAAAGAATATCTTACAGTATATAAGTCAGCACACTGAAAATAATTTATCCTCTACTTATGCTATTTTAACACTCAAAATTCAATATTATCCCACCTTTTAGAATTTTGTGCGCCCTACTGTAGCTAAAGTGACTCGCTAACACAGAAAGTCCACAGAAATATAATATCTTCCATGCAGTAATGTTTCAGACATATTAGCAATATATTTTAAGGTTATTAAACCTTAAACATGCTTCCAGTAACATCATGAAGTCATCATCAGTGATATGAATAGTTTTGATGCTCATAAGTTTGAATGATCATATTTTTTGCACCCTGAACACAAAGGTTAGATACTCTAATAGCAGTATATATGCATATATGTTGAGTCATCACTGATGATGAAGATATAGACCTCACACGGTCTAAGACTATGTGACTTCTTAGCATGTAGCATATTCTTTCTCTTACAAATGAGCCTAGCTAATGTTTGCTAATATTAGCACTTGCTGTACAACTGAAATGACTGATTCAGTTTATTGACTTGAAAAACTGGTCATAAGCTACTTGCAACTGCTCACTTACAGAATTTTGTTTTCAAAGTCAATTCTCTTACTGTAAGTCTTAGACGGGTGTTTGAATGTAGATCTAACCTCACACAGAATAAAAAGTCTTAAATGGTCTGTGATTTGAGGGGGAGCTGATTTTGCCAACATCGTGACCATATGTGTCCATATCAAAATGAAAGAATGTGTGCTTTCTTAAAATGACTGGTATTGCCTTTTAAGACACAGTATATAAGGCTCAGACTTTGGTAAAAAAGTAACCAGAATCCTTTGTATACACATTTCTATTAACTCTAACAATCGGCCAAGTTTACTTGTACTACAGATTCAAGTTATTCTACTCAGTATCATTCTTATACACCCTCAACTGGACAGTACTGGATGGGCATAGACGGGGAAACAGTAGCAAAAATAACTTAGCAATACAAACCTACAGGTACTGACGTACGTTGACATACGAGATAGATAGATAGATAGATAGATAGATAGATAGATAGATAGATAGATAGATAGATAGATAGATAGATAGATAGATAGATAGATAGATAGATAGATAGATAAATGATTCACAAACAAAAATTCAAGGGCCCTGGTTTACAAAAATAACGACACTTTCATTTGTACTCTTGCACAGTGTTGAAATTTGACGTAAAATGTGAAGCTATTAAATATCAGATTTGATAAATGGGGGCAAGAAGATCCTATTTTTGTGTCTTAGCAACTTGACATACAAGATCAATGACTTCAAATATAATAGCAATTTTTCCTCTGAGGCTGTAGTTGAAGCTCTAGATTTGCTATGTGGATAATTCAACAAGTAGAGTGGTGATTGCATAATTTTATTGCCCTGTGTTGTGGAAATATTGTGCTGTCCCTGTAGAAACTGAAAACATGCTGGTGCATGGTCGAAGGATTCCATGAGACTTACAGTTCACTCATCCACCCGCCTAAATGTTGACTCTTAAAATACCCTATCAAAGTTTTCTTTTAAAGTGAGTGACTTCCTGTCACATGCGTTGTAACATAAATTACTAGAAGCCAATAATGTTGTAATGTCACAGTATCGGATAAATGACAGCATGGAATAGATCCAGTGATGCTGATGTGAAGATTATATGGCAAAGAATACATTTGAATCAAATCAGTATAATTAACTCTTTGTGTGCAGGCACATGTACTCAGAGTCCCGTGTGCATTAACATTTAGAGAATTTCCTGTGGATTTATAAAGACTAAGGCTAGCAAAGTTCTGCATCTTTTGTCATCAAATCCAATGAAAACCAAAACTAATCATACATAATGCACATACTGTATGCAAGCACTAATTTATTTATTTCCTCTGTGCCACTAAGCTCAGCTAATGTCCAAAAACTATTAAAAACATGAGTGAGCCACACAATAACCCTTTGAGGTGCAAGTCATCATCAGGACGAGCTGATTATTGTAAATTGAAAAATTGTCAATAGTTTTTGGTGTAAGTCAGACTTATCCATCCATCCATCCATCCATCCATCCTCTTCTGCTTATCCAGGTCACGGTAGCAGCAGCCCAGGCAGAGATACCCAGACCCTCCTCTCCCCATCCTCCTCCAGCTTATCCCGCAGAACACAGATGGGTTCCCAGGATAGTCAAAATATAATCTCTCCACTGTGGCCTCCTCCCGCTAGGACATGCCTGGAATAGCTCACCCAGGAGGCATCTTAGTGAGCTGGCTCCTTTCGATGTGGAGGAGTAGCAGAGAGAGGCCGGCCACCCCTTGTAGAAGGTCATGATCCATGATCATATAAGAGTGATAATTATCTACTTTTATAGTTTTTGGTCCCTTGACTGCCAGGATTGGGAAAACAAATCTTTGAAAGAAGAAAAATGACATATTCTGACATCAGGTCATCACGGATGATGACTTGGACCTCAGAGGGTCAACCTTCTACACCAATGAAATTTACTTTTAAGATTATACTCAGGTTCACATCTACTCCTTAAATGGAATTTCCACCTGTTTGAGCCAATGGAGATTTTATGCCTCAATAAGTACAAGGTCAAATGGTGACATCAACTAAAATGCAATCTAACCCTATGAGGTCTGTCAGTGGCACAAATGGGGTTGGCTTTTCTTTTATCCATGAACAGGAGCAGTCAAGTTTGGACACCCTCGAATGGGTGAGTGTGTCCAAAGGTTTGACTGTTACTGTACTGAAAAAGCTCATTTTCAGAGGCAGAAAAGCTGTGAAAGGGTATGAGGCTCTAGTTTTTACAGAGTTTGTTGATTTAGCATTTTGCAAAATCAGAACCCAATCCCACCCCTAAACATGTACAGGTCATGTGTGACTCTGTGAATGTTAAAATGTTCAGGTCATTATTTTGGCTTTTCTTAAGATATGGCAAAACAAAAAAACTTATGAGCTGTTGCATTAGGGCTTTCAGTGGATCTTTTTGACAATAAGAAAACAATGCTGGGCTCATCTCGCGTTTTCTTCTGAAGAAGACCTGTGAAGATACATTTGAAGTATCAGATAGACTGTATGTTCTCCAGACACTCATGCCTGTTAATGTCAGTATGCCTTTTGAGCAGACTTTGCTGAATCAGAGGGCACTCGGCATTACACCCATAACAAGGAAGCCAAAAACCATCGGACGCCGTTAGGATACAAACCAGCCTTCTAGCCAGCGGTTGATCGGCCGGCGTTGTGCCTTGCTGAGCCGCCGGTGCGCCGGGCTGAGGATTTCACCAGCTCAGCGGTTAGCATTAGCATGCTTTTTAGCATTAGCAATGCTAATGCTAACAGCCCGCTCGCACACGCCGTGCTAAAAAAAATTTTCTGGCTAGAAGCCGCAAACAGCAGCTCTTCAGGCAGTTCCACACAGTAACAGGACACTTAACAGCTCCAGAAGAGTTAAGCTAAATATTATTGTCTTTGCTGCTGAGCTTGACTTCTCATACAGCAAACTATAATAGATGTGAATCACAGCATTATTCCCAGTGTATTCCGTAAATTCCTAATCTACGTGTTCTGTTAAAAGTCTCATTACGAAGCCTGATCGTGACAAAGGGCTGTTGGATAGCATTTGATCTCCTTAAATGTGACTGCCAAGTAAAGATTATAATGGAGTCAAGACATAAACAATATAATGGTGGTTTCCCATATAAACACGTGAATCATCAACATTGACA
Organism: Apistogramma diplotaenia; assembly: GCA_015052665.1. Taxonomy (NCBI): domain Eukaryota; kingdom Metazoa; phylum Chordata; class Actinopteri; order Cichliformes; family Cichlidae; genus Apistogramma; species Apistogramma diplotaenia. The sequence continues at coordinate 7,973 of VOQJ01002138.1, read as the reverse complement.
CTGCAGTGTGCAAGAAATACGATCTATTATACTGGTAACATTCCACTGTTTATTACTGGCCTACTTTGTTTGACTTTTTACCCTTTTTATTCTTTTTTTTATTTGTTTTTTTTTTTTTTAAGAAAATTTAGTTATTAAAAATTTTTTTATTTTATATTTTTCTTAGAAAATATAAAAAAGACTCTTTTACAGCTTTTTTAC
>VOQJ01002132.1:25109-38567 GCA_015052665.1 Apistogramma diplotaenia | reverse complement strand
TACCACCACCAAGTATGAGTGAGGTGTGAATGAATGATGCATAAAATTGTAAAGCGTCTTTGAGTGTCTAGAAAAGCGCTATATAAGACTAATGCATTATTATTATTATCTCTGTTATTGTTCTTTTGACATGCAGGTAAGCCAAGAAAAAAAATAATGATAAGCAGAATAACTGAGCTCTAATGACGCATTTATACTTGGCTGCTTTGCACGCAAACAGTGACACTGCAACAGCTCAGTATCATCTGTACCTGCGCTGAGGGCACGAGCATAAATGGGACATAAGGCCATAAATGGGCAATACGACTTCCAGTAGAGCTTTAGTCTTGCTGCAGTATTTTCATTGCACTAGTTTCATTAACATCAAACCTTCACATCAATGCTGGTATAGGAGAAGAAGTTAAACCCACAAATATTTCCCAGAAAGTCTGATCTTCTCAAAATTTTACAATATCTCCTTGTGCATAATGCTTCTATACTGCCATGTCATTCCAAAAATTGAGAGGTGCACCACCGGCCAAAACAAAACTGGCGCACTCCACTCTGGATGTGATTTGTCATCCAGTGTCATTTGTGATCATTTGTGAGACAGCGAGCATAAAAAGGACATAAAACTTGCAGTATGACAGCTTAGGTCTTGTGTAACACTAACAATTTGCATTGCATACATAAATGCCCCTCTCACACATACCCACAATGGGCGCTCACCTTTAGCTCCCAGTTTTGGAGCTGAGGAGCCTCCAGGAGCCAGAGGAGCTGGAGACTTTGCTTTCTGGGCAGGTGGGCGCACAGCTGCCTGCAGAGGTTATGATCAATATCGAATGAAATGAACACACAGACAGATTTGAAGGTAATCAGATACAACCTGATGCATCTGTGAGTTTGCTTTAACATATATTTTAACAAATGAGGTTTGGATATACTGCAGTGCCTTGCAAGGTTGGTGTAAATTATTGTTGCTATTAATATACTTGTTTACAAGCCCAAAAATGATGCAATAGGCAGAAGGTGCAGTTGACAAAACAATGACTGAATAATCTCCCACAGAAGTTGCAGAAGCTATTATGGGACACAATAAAGCATTTCTTGGCCTGGTGCAAAATCAATCAGATTCCTTGGCTGGAAAATCACAATTTCGCCATTTGGCAGTCCCTGAATTAGGTTTTGTTTTTTGTTTTTTTGTACCTTGGCAGCCTCTCTTTGTTCATCCTCGTCCTCATCTTCTGCGTCTGCATCCTGGTTTGCTATTTTCATGGCTGTTTCCAGGACACCCATGAAGTTCTGCTGACCCCCCTCTGAGCCCTGAAGTGGTGGACAGCCTGGTATAAAAAAAAAAAAATGCACACACATGAACAAGCCTAACACATCACCCTGGGAGCAAAATCCTGAGTCATACCTGTATTCAAATTTACCTGGTGGCACAGGTAGATCAGATAAGTTAACAGGTCGGCCAGCCTTGTGAGCTCTGATGGCATCCTGATATTGCTGTTAAATAAAAGAACATTCCTTAATCACTTTATTCATGCTCCAATTTTGTATATATATTTTTAAATCTAACGTATAAAAGCACACAAAAACTCAACTCTTCCATGATAATCAGAGTCACCTTTGCAGCTACATGATTAGTCTAAACATTTTAATTTTAGTTTCAGTAAGTAAAAAAGTGCCACAATATTTGTGTTATATACCTTCAAAATGCGCTGATGCATTCGGGCCTTCCGATCATCCCCTTTGCTCTTAGCTCCCTCTGCTGCTGACTTGTATATGTCCATCCTCTGCTGCAGGGCTTCACCCAAACTTGTGGGAGCAGGCAGTTCTATACGAGGGACAAAAAGACACATATGCACATTTTATCTTTACTTCAAAATGACTTTAACTTTCTTTTTAATTACTTCATCGTACTTGTTAGTTAAACTGAAGGAGTGAAACTACTGGAATCTTACCTGCAGTTACCACCTGGGTGGGTGCAGGAGCCACAGGAGCTGCCGGAGCTGCAGCGGTGACGGGTTTCGAAGAAGCCTGAGGAGGAGCTGCACTCTTCTCTGCTGCTACAGCTCCTGTAGATGATCAGACACCAGTGGGCACAGGTTATGATTATAACTTTTACCCAGTTATAAACAATTGAACAAGTCTAACAAAATTCCAAAAATCAACTGATCCTGTTTCAGGCTTTTCTACCTATGAGAGCAAAGAACTGCGAGGCAATTTTTTTTCATCAATTATTATGTCATCAATTAGCAATTCCTGGATAAGCTGACGTATTACAAGAGTAGTGATATTTTGAGGCAGCTAACTTTGCTACTATTAAATGATAAATGGACTGGCTCTTATATAGCACTTGTCTTCTCCACCTGAGCACTCAAAGCGCTTGAAAGTACCAACCTACCCTTTCTAATCAAGACTATACTTAACACAATGTTTACAGTACAACAAATATGGAGACATGGAACACAGGACTGTATAGAAATTTCAATAAGTAGCATGGAGGTTTCTGATCCAGAGAAAATAAGATAGCACTTAATCCAAAGATAGAAGTGAATATAAAGTTTGAAAATTATGTAACTCTCAGCTGTTTTGAAGAAAAAAACTGAGCTACTGTTAAAGTCCACTGAATGAGCAGATGTGAGAACAGAACAAAGGCGCAGGGAGAAATATTACACATCATATCATTTAAGCAAAGACACGTGTTTGAGGCATGCAAATGCATGCCTGGAGCTCAATACCTGGACTTTTTATTGATGCTGAATTTCTCTGAAATGAAAGGAAACTGCTAGCGCTGTTGTGAGTAAATGAATGAGTATTTAAAATTCAAAAGCTTAATGGCAAAGCGTTCCTTTAACCACTGACCAGGTGGAGGCGGCAGTGAGCTCAGGTCTACTGGTTCGTCTCGGTCCAGCGCCTCCAGGAGCACATCGAGCTTCTACAAAAATCAAGAGCAGCGTTATTAAAATAAACCATCAAATATCAACTACGCGCACACAGAGATTTACTGCAATGACCTGACCCGTTATCAGCCAGCTTTACCTTGGCAGTGAGGTAGTACTGTTTGGCCTGGTCGGTGTTGCCGCTCTGTTTGGCGTGTATGGCAGCCATCTTATATTCCCTCTGCCTGGACAACACTGCCCGTTTCTCCTCTGCGTGAAGAAGACATACTCGTGCATTTGTGTCAAAATGAAAGATGATGCTGTGAGATGTCACTCGGAGGCATTGTAAAATGTAAAATGGAGACAGGTGTTGTTAATTACAGAAGCTAGAGGAAATAGATTAAAATGTTTAAAAAGTCCCACATGTATATTAGTCTTAATGAAAGAATGAAACAAACTTTCAAACTGAAACAAAAGCAAAAATCTGGAGAAAGAATAAACAAATAAATAAATAAAGCAGTCATGAATTAATCACTTCCCTGAGGTTGTTGAATGCAATAATTTAAATGACCAAACATAATTAAATTCTTTTGAGTATGTGTGCGGGGTGAGAGGCACAGCACTCTCACCCCGTATTTACTTTTATACACATCTAATACACATAAAAATCGTCTTGTGTGTTTACCTGAGTGCTGTGCGTCAGGCTGGCTGGGGGTGAGGGGCGAGATAGCAGGTGTTTCCGGAGTGATGGCGGGAGTTGGCCTTTGGGGAGGAATCAGATGCGTTGGCTTAACGTTGGGAGCTGGCGGTTCAGCTTCCCTCAGAGGTTTCTGGTTGGTGGGAGGGGAGGGGATTAGCTCAGGCTTGGGCATCTCTCGTTCTTTAACCACTTCAGGCTGGGTTGGGGCATTCGACTTTTCTCCGAGAGCAACAGGTGGAGGCATCTCTTCTTCGTTGACTGGTTTTCCTTTCTTGGCAGATGTTAACATGGACTGTAGTGTCTAAGGTGGAAGGAAACAAAAAAAATCCTAAATATGAAGTTTGATATGAGCAGTAAGGTGAAACTAAATGAAGGTAAAGTAGGCTGTACATCACGTCAATGGCGTTTCTGCTTATGTGATTTACCTTCAGCCCGCGTTCATATCTTCGAACTTTGCTGGTCTCGCCTGCAGCCTTGGCATTGGAAATGGCAGTCTGATACATTTCAATGCGCTCCAGCAGCCTTGACTCCAACCCAGTTGCACCACTGGGAGCAGCAGGAGGCGAGGAGTGTGAGGCAATGCTCGCTTTAGGAGCAGTCGGTGTAGCGGCAGGTGGAGTGGGAGCAGGAGTATGCGCCTCACCATCCTCCAAAACGTCATTCAGTTCTGCCTATTGGCAGAAACAGCAAGTTCAGTTAACTATTAAGTCCACGAAATGCTTGTGTTTGTGTGTGTGTGTGTGTGTATTACCAGCAGATCTTCATCATCCAAATCTTCATCTCCCATATCATCATCATCATCTATATCTTTCATGCACATAGCTGCCATTCGTTCAATTTCAGCCATGGGAACGGGAGCTGAACATGTCACAAACAACCGTTGACAATAAGAAACAGGACAATTTAAGCAGCAGCACGTGAATGAGAAAGAACAATAGCTGCCAGAAATCGGTCATCCTCACCTTTCCCATCGCCTTTCTTCCCTTGTGCTCGTCCTCCCCCACCTCCTCCAACCAGATTGAGCAACTCTGCCTCCAGCTCATCATCATTTCCCTCATCATCCATGCCTCCATCCGGGGACAGGTCAAGGAGCAGGCCCATCTGAGACACAGACATTCAGACGGATAGGAGTACAGCTGCAGAGTCCTGTCTGTTTTCAACAGGTAAAACGTACATAGCTCATTATCAAACACGAAAGGTTACCTGCTTGGCTCGGGCTGCCCCTTGACCCCGAGGAGGTGGGTTGCGACTGCGACTCATTGACGTTTAATACCTTAAAAGGGAGCGCATAAACATGATTAAACTAAGTCAACCAAAAGGGAAAAGCACAGGTGTAAAAAAAGTTTTTAAAAAATACAAGTATGACCCATTGGAAGCGAAAATAAAGAATAAGGTTTGACTCAAGACCTCCTTAGTATATTATGTATATCTATGTGGGAACACTTCACCACTAGCATTCCGTGTAGTTTGAGACAGTAAATCTAACGATTTCTACGGTCTAATATGCAGTTAGCGTCTATATTTATGTCAGCTAACAACCAGAACCACAGCTTCACACGGGCTGTTTACCTCTTTAGATTCACGGAAGGAGACGTTAGCGTCACAGCCGCGCGGGTCGGTGGTTTAACTCGAATCCAGGAGAGAAACAGCAGACCAAATATATGGCAAAACTCAGATATAATGCTACGTTTGCTTCGGTAAGCAGTAGAATTTACTTCCTACATTGCGTCTCCAATAGCAACGCGCACTGCACTTTACGGCTGGAGCGGTTGAATGGAGAGTCGCGTCATCACGTGGTTCATGTAGCCTTATAATTCCCGGAAGTGCTTACCGAGCAATTGAAATATGTGAATACAAGGCTACAAAACGTTACATACAACAAAAATGCATTTTCCTACAATAGTTTGTATAACACAGTGAGGTACACGTAGTTACATTTTTTATATTCATTTATAATTAAATATTCAATGATTAGTTTTTAACTCCAAGCCTTACCTGGCTCCTCTACATATTTTAAAATTGTTCATTTGTTGCTTGATATTGTAGGCTAATCAACAATAATCGAATCCTACTATGTATTTCTATATACTGGTGGAACACAATAAATACTTAAAAGTTAATTATGTTATATCTGCCAGTTTTTCTTCATTGTGCTTTCATGTAATGGCACACCTAATTTAAAAAAATCACTTTTTGTGTGACAGTGACAGAAATTTCTCTGTTATGTATGTAAAAAATCTGCTGCTTAATGACACATCAACATATCTAAACTAGGAAGTTTACATTAGAACTGTAGTGTTATTTTTTGTCATACTCTGCATCTATTGTGCCAAAATGCCTCCTTTAAAACAGTCACCTCCATCTAGTATTTTGAATGCTCACCTCTTCTTCACCTTTCCTGCTCTTTTGGTGTCTCACTTCAACCCAATTCAGTGGAAATGTTTCCATAATAGGGCTCACTTGACCGCAGTAACTTTTCTTCCATGTTTTCATTCACTGTGGTTGAACTTAGTGCAGCTGCAGGCGTTATTACGCTATTTTTTCACTCTTGTCCGTTTGTTTCCCTGTTAGTTTATTTTTTATTTTTTGGCAAATGCCGGAAATCACTTTTTGGCAGACAATCATTTTTTGGCGCGACACCTGTCTCTGACGCATAACAATAGCGCACGGTCTGTGGTTCAGGTGGGTGAATGTATACCCCCGTGTGGGGGAAAAAATTAACTCGACAAATTTTTCAGTAAGTTTGTCACAGGAGTTATTTAGTTCTTATATTCTCATGATTTAAATGTTAGCAGACAAATTAAATCGGTGCTCCGGATTATCTGGACTAAGCAAAGTGTACAGTATTGTTAGCTTGTTAGCTAGTTAATAAATACATTTAATGTTTTGAGTGAATGTCTTCATCAGTTAGCTGGCTGGTTTGCATAACTTTGAGTATCCTCGCATATTAGCTGACATATCTTTGATATTTTATTATTTTTTTTCTAGTAAGAAGAGATGGTGAATGAGAAATGCAAGATCAACAGCAGCGGTAACTGACATACAGTACAAGCTAATTCAGCTGCTGAACATAAATAAGATTATTTAAACTTTTACAAGACCTTGATTTTGAAACTGGTTTTGAATCCTTATAAATGCAAATGCAGTTTAATTCCCGTGTATTTAAAGTAGGGGTGTCAAACATGTGGACTGCAGGCCAGAACTGGGCCAAAAAAAAAAAGGATAATTTCCCAAAAAGTGATTGCAGATCTTTCTGTGTGTTTTTTGTGTGTAATATTGTTTGCTTATATCGGTAAATAGGCTGTAGTCAACAGGATTTATGAAGGAATATATAGCCAATAAATCATTTTTTATAAGCATCTTTATGTTTCTACATTATTGGACCTACACTGTGTTCTACATTATAATCAACCCAGTCTTTTTAGCCACTTAAAATATATTTATAGAACTGTTATATCTGCTGTCCAGATCTCTCTTGAAAAGGAGACTTTTTTGCTTGAATAAATTTGCTATATAAATGTTACTTTGCCAAAAACTGATAGCAGTTTCTACTGTGTGACAAGAGTGTTCTTTCTGGTGCAGAATTATTTAATATCATTCATTAGAGATATGTTTGGCAGATTTATAGGTCAACAAGAATTTGCTGGTATTTAAACTGCTGTAATCAATCTTTGGCAAATACCAGAAATCACTTATTGCACGACACTGGTATTTAAACTGTTGTAAATGACTTGCTAGCCTATAATCTATCAAACATATCTCTAATAAATTATGTGAAGTCATTTTGAGCCACATTCCTTTCACAAGGCAGAAGCCACAATCAGTGTTTTGGCAAAAACACTAAAACAAGATGTTTGAATAATTCACATGTAAAAGACTATTATTTAGTTAGAAAAACTTTCAGATTGGGGCCTGAGACTAAACTGGCTGTACAGTACTAGTGGCTGAATGTGACTCAGGAACTAAAAAGAGTTTGACACCCCTGATTTAAAGTGTTCACTTTAACATTTATAGCATCAATTAAATGTTAATCAGCTGTAGTGATTCTCCTTCAGAGTATTGATCAGTTGAACTGATTGCTTTGTTTTAAGAGGACTTAGCGCCACCAAAAGCTAGGTCACTCAGGTCAAGAAAGAGGAAATCTGCAAGTGAGGAAATCCCTCTAACTGATGATGTTCAAGCTCTACATCAACAGGTACTTTAGGTGATTGAAACAGAACTTTCATTCACATATTATTGAGACACACTGCTTGATTGTGTTGTGTGGTTTCCACACCACTACAGTGTGCCCAGTCTCCTGTGCAGGAATGTGCAAATCAGCAGGATCAGGGATTAGAGCAGTCCTGTGCCACAGAACAGGAAAAAGATGCAGGTTACGATACAAATGTGGAACTTACAGAACAAGATGTCACCAACCCCCCAAACAATTCTCAGCTGGAGGACTTTCAACTACTTACTGAAAATGACACCAACAAGAGTGGAGCGAACGAGGAGGAAACAGGTTCAGATGAATGTCAGAGATCACTGCATCAAATACGCTCTGATCAAGTCCACGTCGCCTCGCCTATCGCCAAAGAGGGTGATCAGCCCTGTGCACCTGCTTTGAATGCAAAGGAGAACTCTGATGTGGAGCGAAATCAACAAACTGCCCCAGAAGAGCCCGTCAACGTGTGCACGGATGATATACTCATAAAGGAGGCAACAGCAGGATTACCGGCCAAGAAAAAGCGAAGGATGGGCATGTGTGGCCTCACAGAGAAGGAGCGGTGTTATTTTTTACTGACACAGAAGCATGAAAATGGGCAGAACAGAAAGGATAAAGTGGAGAAACATATTTGTGATAACACAGCTGAACCTGTGGCTGTGGGAAATAATTCAGCCCCTTCGCCGTCCTCGCCTCCATCCATCCCAGCCGGCAGGCAGAACGTGGAACTGAGCGAGGAAGCACTAAAGCTTCAGTCCAGTCACTGTGAAGGGGATGAAAGGTAAAGATCACGTTACCTCATTTCTTACATTTTTATGTTCATTTTACACTCCTGACAACCAGCAGCATTAACACAACTACTGTTGCATTAGTTATAGTTCACCCAAAAGAGGTTGACATGAACTTTAGACATGCTTGGTTTTAAATGTTTAAAATATCAAAATAGAATTTTGCCAGTTTTAACTTCAAAAATTAGAAATCACAATATAATGTAAAAATTAAGATTGCAAAGTGCTCTTTTTCATTGTGAGTGAAGCTCTTTCTGTGAAATCAGCATCTTCAGAAGAACTTTACATACTTTTAAAACTAAGCTCTATGAATGAAATACAATAATAAATACAATTTCTTTCTTTTTCAATAATATTTGATAAAACACAGAGCAGAAAGTGAAGCCCATGGTGCTGTCGGTCCTTCAGATGGCTCCACTGCTGTTTGTGATCCCGGCTGCTCAGAGGGAAAAGACTGTGAGCGTGAAGGTGGATTTGTTACTGATTCAGAACAAGCTGCTAACTCAGATCAACCTGAAGAAAAAGGAGTGGGGGAGAATTTGAGCAGCCAAACACTCCAAGAACTCAAAGCTCGTACCAACGAAGGTACAGATGAAATACCTGAAAAACACGAGGAAGATGGCTCAGCAGAAGCAGCCTGTAGCTCTGCCATCTCTTTTTGCACAAGTCGAGATGAGAAGACTGACAACTGGGATGCAGTTGAGGCCCCCATTCTGCAGGTGAAGGGTGTGAGTGGAACAAGAGATGAGAAGAAGGAAGAGATGAGTGCCAATGTGGAAGGTGCTGATGGAGCGGATGAAGGTGCCTCCTGTTCACACACGCAGCCGGGTGGATTAAAATGTGGCTCTGTGGAGCTCTGTGAGGCTGCAGCAACACCCAGTGTCTCAGAGAGGAAGGACAGTGTAAGTAATGGGACTAGAAGCTGAACAGGACTCAGAGGGGCAGGAACAGGCTGATCTACTAGTAATGCCTGTTTAAAGAAGCTTATTACGCTTATGTTGTGATGTATTAGCTAAAGACTCTTTTGGTCATTTTTCAGTTAACCTTCAGCACTCATTCAAACTGTCAGTATAATTAAGCAAATTAAGTAATCAATCAAGGAAGGTTTAAGATTCTAATGTGAAAATTTGCAGCGCTTATTTTTTACTTTAAGTTTTCTGCCTTTGTGATGAGTGTTCTAAAATTTTAAAGAGTAATGAATCAGTTTATTGATCAACATTTATGACGATGCCACCGATCTGATCAGCTCATCAGTGAGCGTTCTTCTCTAAAGTCACTTGAGAAAGTTAATAATTTTTTTTATTTTATACAGTGTGATTCTGCTCGTCCTTCAGCTGCTCACGCTGAACGCGCTCAGACCCTGGACACTGTTGACTCATTTGGAAGCGGATGCTTAGGTTATCTGTCGGACTCCCAGCTGAACACCATGGTTCTGATGTAAGAATTAAGGGAGGGGAGTGAGCGAGAACAGCTTACTGTCTGAGATTTGTCACCAAAAATAAAATAAAAAGAGTTGTATGCACTATTAGAAACCAATACATCCTCTGATGCACCAAACACCTCACACAAGGACAGTCATACTCTTCAGATGTATGCGTTTCATCATGTTTATCTTTCAACTTCTCTGGTCTAGTTTCACTCAAAATTCAAGAAATATTTTAGTTATTTTAAACATATATTTATTTTAGTCATCTTAACAGCCAACTTAAAGACCTCTTATTTACTTAGTCCAGCGTTTGTCTTTCTACAGTGAGGATGAGATGATGCGGAAAGACGAAGGTCCGGATTCCTCAGAGTGTCATGAAGATGCTACAGACCTGATCTGTGGACTCATCAGAGAACTCGCTTCGCTCAAGTTAGTAGATGCGATTCTCCTTTTCTTTTATGTCATCCTCTTCATTTTGCATTCCACTGCTTCCAGCTCAGCACTTCTCTCTTCCTGCAGGTAAACTTTTACTACCATTGGTCAGTCTTATCCTTTTTATACTCACCTCTGTGCTGTGATTGGTTAGGTTTGGGCTGTGTAGTCAGCTCTGCCAGCTGTAGATCTTGTCTGGTCAAGCAGTAAGGGTCTAAATTTCAGTTTGAAGGGGGCTTGTACTCAGAGAAATGCTGAATGGCTTGAAAGAATATAAATTCCTCTATACAAACAGCACAAGAAGAAGGAAAGGTGTGTTTGGTCAGTTATTTCTTTGAACAATGGTTCTTGGCAGTAAATCTTACACCCCTGGAAAGGCTGTTTATTTCCACTTAAATGGTGCCACATTTTTAAGGAAAATGCATTTGTGGGGTGCAGCCATGAAAAACTTGAGATGGCTCCACCTGGCTGCTCAGAGGGAAAAGTTTAAGTGTGAAAATGGCTTTGTTAATGATTCAGAGTAAGCTGCTAACTCAGTTCAACTTGAAGAAAAAGGAGTGGGGGAGAATTCGAGCAGCCAAACGCTCCAAGAACTCAAAGCTCAAACCAATTCCCAAACCTGTAATTTCATCATATGTGACGTATAATGACATTAAAGCTATTCTATACTATTCAGTTAAGTTACAGCTGAAACACCTGAAAAACAGGAGGAAGATGGCTCAGCAGAAGCAACCTGTCGCTCTGCCATCTCTTTTCGCACAAGTCGAGATAGGAAGAGTGACATCTGGGATCCAGTCGAGGGCCCCCTTCTGCAGGCGAAGAGTGTGACCGGAACAGGAGATGAGAAGAAGGAAGAGATGTGGCCCTCGGTGATGTAGCTGATGAAGGTGCCTCATGTTTGCACATAACCAGGAGGATTAAAATGTGACTCTGTGGAGCTCTGTGAGGCAGAGGGGAAGGAGCAGACTGATATACCAGTAATGCCTGTAACATGTGGAAGAACCATATACAGCCACAACAGCCAGGCACCTCCTCCTCATGCAAGTCACCAACTTGGTCACACACTCCTGTGAGATGGTATCCCATTTTTCAACTGGCATTTGTCGCAAGTAAGCCAGTGTGTGCTTGTGTTGGGCACTCTGGCGTGAACAGCACACCCAAGCTGATCCCATAAGTATTCAGTGGGGTTGAGGTTAGGACTGCAGGGAGGGCACTCACTACTCTCCGCTCCCAAACATTGTCATGTTGGAGGACAGAGTCCCAGACTGTGGAAATATGGGATTGCCACTGGTTGCAGAATCTCAGCTGTCAGCGCCTGGGTACCAGAAGCTCAAAACAAGAGTCAATAGAAGAATAAGTTGTTTAGTATTGGCAGAGAAGATTTGGCAAGTTTTTCCATGGGTGCAAACCACAAACTCATCTCGGCTGCGGCATCATTCAAGAGGAAATAAACAGGCTTTCCATGGCATGAGATTTATCACCAAGAAGCATTGCTACAACAAAAACTTCAACCAAACACTAATTTCTTTATTTTCTGTGCTAATTTTAAAGAAACCTTAGATTTCAAATCAGCAACTCCACGATTTCACGAGAATAGCCTTTGTAAGTTTACAAAAAAAAAAAATCCTTATTTATCTTACACTGGGTCCTTGATGCAGCCCTTCAGATCATCCACCATCAGAAAAAATATTTTAGCTCCCCCTCTCCTCCCTTCAAGCCATCTTGCTTCTGATTGGTTGCTGCTCACAAACAGAAGCCATAGTTGCATGCCCGAGTTGACATCATTAAAATGACTTTGCAGTGATGTCATTATAAAAATTGCTTTGCATATTAAATATACAAAGTCATTTTAATGACATTGCCATGAGTATCCCGTGAATCCGCAAATGAACAACAGAATTGCTCATTTTGTCCTTTTATCTTTCTTCTAGTAGGAAAGTCATGGCCTCTCATCGAGAGCTGGAGAGCCTCCGGCGCAGCAGTAAAACTTCAAGGAGCTCCACACGTTGAAATAGTTCCTTACATTCTAATTTTACTGCTGCATCAATAATTCGTTGGTAAAGAAAACATTTTTACTGTTTTGGCGTCATTTGCAGCTTGTTTTAGTTTTTTTGTTTTGTTTTCGTCATCCTGTTTCTTCCCAAATAAAGATGAGTGTTTATTAAAGAAAATTCATGTGTCAGTGATTTACTCATATTAATCTGCTCACAGCTTATTTAAATTCTGTCAAATAATTAAGAAAAATAAAACGTGACGACAAAGAATGCAATCAAATTTAGACATTTATAACTTGTTAGCATACAAAAATATCTACAGAGAAATTTTCAGACTTTTTTTTTCACAAAGACAACCGCTACAGTGGCATTTTAGAAGAACCACAAATACAATTTTCAAAATAAAAACAGTCTGGTCTCAAGAACAGGGATCTACTTGCACACATCAAAACAATAACAAGTTTCTCATATTTAAAATTTTTTTAAAACGCTGATATCGTCACACGATGGTTTACCTGCTGTAGTAAAGTTACTACTTATGACTGCATCTTACAAAGGTTTGATAGTGTTATAATCCGTCAATGCATGGACAGGAAATATGAAACTGGACATAAGTGGGCCACCGTTTTAAAAGTACGTAAAACAAATACACATTTTTTTAAATTATGTAAATTTTTTTAACCCTCATCCCAAACATAAAATCTGGCCGTCGTTCTTGAAGGTATCTTACAAATCCAAACACCAAACAGCTGAGCGATTTCGGGCTGGCGAGGCCAGCTGCAAAGAAACTCTAATCAGCTACACAGCAAGCGAACCAAAGCATGCAAATGAAAACACAAAAAAGCAAAACCACGCTAGTGCTAAAATAATTACACAAAAGGAAAACTGAAGTCACACTAAACAAAAAGAGGATCCTGCCTTCTGTGTAGTGCCTTATTGCTTCCTTGCTTCCATTCCTCCGTCTGTTGGCTCAGCGTTTGGACTCGGCGTACACGGAGCTGTAAGCGCTGTCCACTTTGGGGCAGAAGCGCTTGGTGTGAGCTTTGGCCC
>VOQJ01002130.1:11490-40748 GCA_015052665.1 Apistogramma diplotaenia | reverse complement strand
ATTTAAATTCTTCTCCTCACATACAAGGTCTTGAATAATCAGGCCCCATCTCATCTTAAAGACCTCATAGTACCATATTACCCCTGTAGAGCACTTCGCTCTCAGACTGCTGGCTTACTTGTGGTTGCTAGGATACTTAAAAGTAGAATGGGAGGCAGAGCCTTCAGCTTTCAGGCCCCTCTTCTGTGGAACCAGCTCCCAGTTTGGATTCAGGAGACAGACACCCTCTCTGTTTTTAAGATTAGGCTTAAAACTTTCCTTTTTGACAAAGCTTATAGTTAGGGCTGGATCAGGTGACCCTGAACCCTGACTCTGACCCTTAGTTATGCTGCAATAGACCTAGGCTGCTGGGGGGTTCCCATGATGCACTGAGTGTTTTTCATTCACCTCTTTTCACTCTGTTTATACCCCACTCTGCATTTAATCAGTTATTATCAGTTAGTTATTATTAATCCCTGTCTCTCTTCCACAGCATGTCTTTAGTCTTGTCTCTCTCTCCTCAGCCCCAACCGGTCAGCATTTCTCTTTTTTGAAACACAGTGGGTCGAGGTGATGCCAAAAAGCTTGATTTTGGTTTCATCTGATCGTAGCACTTTCTCTCAAGCCTTCTGGAAAACGTATTGTGTGCAAATGGAAATCATTTATGCTTCCTAAACAAAACCAGTGTTTAGAAATGTTCTTTTGAAAAATTCTTTGCTCTGTTAAAAAAGCACAGGAAAAATGTAACAAAAACTTTAAATCTCAAACTGAATGAGCTGAAATATATATATACAAAATCCAAAGAGCCGTCCACATCTCTGCCCTTCAAATGACTCAAAATTCATTAAAAAAATTTGTACAAGCTTCTTTCATTACTTGTAGTCTCTTCAGAAAGGCCTCATCAACTGAGTATGGAAATCGCACTCATGTCAGCCTTTCACACTACAGAGGATCCTGCAGTGATGCTGAAACTACAGAACAACAGACTGTCACACAACCTGACCTGAAACTGCTCCAAAGGCTGAGGCCCTGTTCTGAAAATGTTTTGATGATGCGTTTCAGTATCAAAACTTACATGAAGCAGCATGAAAACAATACAAAATGGAGTTTTCAAAACGCTCCGGCTGCTGTTTCCGTGTAAACGAGTGAAAATGCTGCTTTTTGAAAACGGGGCACTGGCGATGCGCACTATGGTTGCAGCTGCCAACTTGTGGCTTGGCAATAGGAACTGCAGGATTTTCGATGTCTTGAGTTCCCGTGTAAATGAAGATCATTTCTGAAACGCTTCTGTCTGAGACGATACTTTTCAAAGACAAAAACGGCAAAACAATCCAGTTTCCACTAAAAGCGTGTAAACGGGGCCCAATGGTCTGAGCCACGCTGGCTTCTCTCTTCACACCTCACATCTAAGGCCTTCCTGTTTCCATGACGACACGTGGAGGAACCACTTAGCTTCGTGCTGAAAACAAAAGCCAACAGAGCTCTTTTTATTTATTCTCTCAGCTTGTTACCCCACTCCGGGAGTCAGGCACATCCTGCTGCTTCTTCATGGAAAACATGTCTCTGGGTTTTTGTGACATCGTTAGATTTGGACGTCCCCTTGCCCTTTAGTCCTCCCACAAATCAGGTTAAACATTTATATTTTCTGTGACTTTAAGGGGAACTTTTGACAGGAAACTTTAGAGTTTCCTGTCACTCATGTGACACAGGGTTTGAGTCCAAAGATGAATTATGAGGAAAAAGGCTCCTTATCCCAGACAAGTGAACGAAAAATAATACTATGAATCTTTATTTTCTGAAACAGTCTCTTTGGTGGTGGTGGTGGTGGTGTGTGTGTGTGTGTGTGTGTGTGTGTGTGTGTGTGTGTGTGTTACTGAAGTCCATTTAAGAGCTGAACTGAAATGACACAGCTTAGGTGTTTCCATGGTACCAGCTGAGTCACCACCAAGGCTCCCAGTAAACACTGAATCTGACAAATAACAGCACAAGCTAGCCAATTACAGGGAATTACCAAGGAAGTCCTGCACATTGGAAGCCTGAGATGAGGACTGGAGACATAAATATCTTTATTGAAAGCAAGCAAATTAAAAGAAACTGTACAAATATCTACATTCAACTTGTATAACCCAGCAGGTAATTCCACATTATTGCCAAGTGTGCAGCAATACCAAACTAGGAGATCTGAGGAAAGTAAAGACTGCAAAACGAGTTGGTGTCAGCCTGAACGTTTGAGTCTTTTCCCCACAGTCAGAAGGGCAGCAGTCTGTAAGCCCATGGGGTTAAAAACAATATTTCTGCTTTCTATTTAAATCTTCAAGTTGTGCAGTTAAAGGAGCTTTTCGCTGAAAGGAATGTCAGAGTTCATAGTTGCTGAAAAGTCACTAACTCAGCAGACCCTGGAGAAGAAAGAATACAAGGCTGCTGGGAGCCGACAGTGGACATTATTGAGCGATAGGTAGTGGTTATTTTTCCAGCTGGACTCTTGCAGTCTTGTTGATTAGTGAGCAGTTAGTCACTTGTTGGAAAAACGAAGCCACATTTCAAAACGGTATCAAGCCACGTGCTGAAGAATAGTAACCATACATCAGGAGGTAGTAGTTCCATGTCACAATATGCAAACAGGATAGAATAGGGTCTGGTATCCACGAGCTGCAAAGCAGAAGTCTTCACATTATGGTGACAGTAACCACATGACGTGTTGCTGCGGCTGCTTGTTGGCAGATGGCAGACGCTGTGCGATACTTGCTTCATGGTGGGATATTAAGGGAGTATCGGGAGACTTAAAACATTTGGTCCATGGGATTATGAGAAGTGGTAGTAAAAGGTTAAAAGGTGGTAGTCACATTTTGGGGATCGCTAGCCACAGGTTAGGATGTTGCAATCACATAGCTGAAGATGGTTACCACTTAACCAGAGATCCGGTGCTCACACAGGATATCAAAGCCACATGTTACAACATGGCCACATGACACGAAGCTTATATGTATACACTGGGATGTGGTAGGGCCACGTACTGTAAGACGCATATGGAGATGTGGTAGTTACATGTGACACATAAGCCAGGTGATGGAAGATGTTAGCCACATGTAAGGACATATTAGCCACATGTTCCCTGTACCAGGGAATGGTACCTGCAGCCATAGATTTGTAGGTGCTATTGTGTAGCTGGGATATGGTAGATACTAAATGGGATACTGAAGCTACATGATGTAATTTGCTAGCCACATATACTGGCAAAATGGTCACATCTTGGAATATCAAAGCCATATGCTTAAAAGCACAATGTGAGACAATGTCCAGTAGTAGCCACATTTAAGGACAAATCCTCCAAATTTTAGGGACATGGTAGTCACATTTTAAGAATTTGGCAGCAGCGTGTTCAAATGGGACTTTGAAACTTGTTAGCCCCGTGAGCCATGAGCATCTTTGCCCCGTGTCGGCCTCAGGCTGAAGGTGGAGCAGACTGGGGTAGTTGATAAAAGCCTTTCTTTCTGGACCTCCTTAGGTAGTCGAGGAACAGAGCAGAAGCTGCTAGCCCAGTGGCAATGCAGACAGCTGGGATGACGATGATGCTGAGACTGGAGGAAAGCTTGGATTTTCTCTCTGCAAAAGAAGAAAGGCTCAGCTTTGTGAAACTGTTTACATAAACTGTTGTACTAAACTCCAGCACTTTCACTTGAGCAGAAAGGGGATGATAAACTTTTCTGAACTTTTTTTACTGACCTCTGACACTGATGTTGAAGATTTTGATCTGGTACCCAAGGTCATTGGTCACGTTGACCTGGTATAGCCCAGAGTCTTTGGCTGTGACATTGACCAATATGAAAGTTCCATTGGTAGAATAAATCTCTGTGCCGTTGGTCATTTTCTTAAGAGTCACAGCTGATGGCGGGAAGCTGATGGTTTGGCAGCAAACAGTGACATTTTGTCCCTCCTGGACCATTGTAGATGGCAGGATACGGATTGTGGTGTTCCTTGGAGGAGCTGGATAACAGGAAAACACATCAAAATGAGATTCACTCAATAGGCTCAAAAGTAAGTCAGCTGTAGGTACAGCAGTATCTTTAACACAGTACTATAAACCACAGCACCCTGAAGTTACACTGTGTTGTGTTGTCTTGTTGTGTATTCTGGTCTGACAGTGTGTTTAGTTGGTTTTACAGTAGATTCTGTGGGTGCTGCTGCAAGTGAATTCTGTGCTGAATTCCCAGTTTTTAAATCTACCAAACATTTCAGTCATATATTTCCTGAAAAGATGAAACTGCTCTGTCAGTCAGACTGTCATGACGTGAACTCTGATGAGTCACAGGATAATCAGGTGTGATCTGGTGTATCTGGTGACTAAAAAAAAGAAAGTTCAGATGGAAAGCTTCATGGTTTAACTTAAATCTAACAAGAGAGCTCTATAGAGAACGTGTGAGAGCAGCTCAGCCAAACCTGTTGGCCTTCTGCCAGACATTTAGCAACACATCATCACCTGATAGTGGACAACCCTGCAGGACTGGTGTCCTTATAAAGGTTTCCACTCCACTTTAATACTAAACATCCTTCCACATACTCTATTTATTTCACTGGCCTCCTCCTCACTGTTTCCCTTGCAGCTAGAGGACTGTGCATGAATATCAATTTATGTGCAGAAAATGCATGGTTTTTAGTGCCTTTCAAAAATAGATGCAGTTGTTTAACCCACTGGAATCAGAAGTTCCAGAGATACAAATATATTCTTATGTCTGCTTCAGTCTTTATCAGCTCGCCGTCAAATCTGAAGCCATTTCACACAGAGAAGTTTTGGAATATTTGGTAAAGTAATTATCATAATTTCTGTCTTCATAAGTTTAACAGTCGTGTTATTAGAGGTATTTTAACCTGTTTCACCTTTTAGGAGAACCACAATAGCGGTGAACTTTTACTTATATTCACGTCCACCAAGGAGGTTATGTTTTTGGTAGCATTTGCATGTTGTTCTGTCAGTAAGCACAATAGCTCAAGTGTTGAGTTCTCATGAATTCTGCCTGGTAGGGGTGTAGAGTGGGCTCATGGTAAGAGTCCATTAAAATTTGGCTTATATCCACCAAGGTCTTCAAGGTCAACTTCATGATTTATTGGTCAAAAACTGATTCTTACAAGTGTGGTGAGTATGGTCCACATATACCGTAAATTCCGGACTATAAGCCGCTACTTTTCCCCCACACTTTGAACACTGCGGCCAATACAAAGGTGCGACTAATAGATGTTTTGTTTTTCATGCCCCCAAAAATATTTTGCCTCGTAACAGTTAAGGAACCCCAGAAGGGCCACGGAACAACAACAACAACAGATTTTTGCGAAATCTCGCAAAACTTTTTAATAAAAAAAAAAAAGTTCCTAATTTTATGTCCTGCACTTCACGTTAATCTTGATGCGGTCCGTCGTTCAGTCGGCAGTGATGGGGCCTGCCATCCCATAAACAACCACAGTGATGGAGGACACATAGGCTTTGGGTAAGTTTCATATTTGTGTATAAATAAGTAAAATAAAAGCTCGAGCTGTGTGAGTGTGCGCCTATCGATGGGAACAGTCAGCCAGGTTCATTCCTGCCTGTACAGCTGTGGCCTGGTTACGGTCAACATTAACCGCTGGATTATAAATAAAAGCGACTTTTGCTGGCTCTCTCGCCGATCCTTTCAACGTCCTGACTGACCGCATCAAGATTAACGCGGACATAAAATTAGGAACTTTTATGTTTCATTAAAGGATTTTGAGAGATCTCGCAAAAGTCTGTTTTTTCATGTCCATATTTCTGCCTGATGAAGAGGACCGGGTATAATATTATATAATAAGCTCAAGTTATTCATGCCAGTTATTTACAAATCAGTGCCTATTATCCATTAGTGTTTGTGTAATCAGAGTAAACGTCTGCCATGCTGCCCTGGTCTGATTTTTACGGCACTACAAACATCTTACAAATAGGTTTAAAAAGAACAAAGAAAACAAAATGACTTGGTGGAGCTTTGTGCTCGCTGAGCGCTTCTTGTAGGTTTTCTAATCTGCAGCTGCACTGAATGACCTGACAGGAGCGCGGACTTCAGCTCTGACTGACTCAGGAGTTTATTTCTGTCTCAGGACCTGGTGAAGGAGTGAGAGGTGTTTTTGTCTGGTAGTTTTTCAAACAGAGAAAAAACTCATAAGGAAAAACTGAAAGAAGGTAAAAATTGATTAAAAATTCAAAGCTGATTTAACGCTTCAAGGAGTTTGGCCACATAGTATCTATGTGGCCAAAAATATTTATAACAAATTATTTTTGTGATTATTTAATATGTCACTCCTCTCCTTACAAAGCATATAAAAAATATGTTTTTAAATTATCATTATTAATGATCTGACCTTTGACGGTGATGAAGTGAGAGGCCAGTTTAGATCCATACTGGTTGGAGGCGTCACACTGGTAAAGACCAGAGTGTTCCAGCAGGATGGAGGACAGGCTGAAGGTCAGTGAGGATGACGAGGCTGGTTTAATTCTTTGAAGTTCTGTCCCATTTCTGCTCAGCACCAGTGTTGGGGCTGGAGCTGAATCTGAATGACAGCTAAATGTCACCTGATGACCCTCCACCACCTCCTCGCCGGGCCTAATGAACAGTAATGTATTCCTTGGAGGATCTGAAACAGAATTAGAGTTTAATAAAACCTGGTTCTGAGTTTAACAAAACCAAGATCTGACAATACCAAATACTGCACAAAAACAAACAAAAGGACACTTACAGTGGACCTGCAGAGGGACGCTGGTCCTCCGAGACCTCCACAAGTCTTGGTCTTCTGTCAGTAGCTCTGCACTGCAGGTCAGCACCTGCTGATCCTCCTCAACCCGGTGCTGAAGAGCAGACGAGACGTTCTGTAGAACACTGGAGAATCTGAATGACTCTTCCATCACTGTTGTGTTTCCCAAAAGCCACCGGATTCTCAGCTGATTGGCTGAGAAGGCATTAATGACATCACAGTGAAAGGCTGCCTCTTGGCCCAGCAGGACAGGGCCCGAATCCTCCAGTATGGGATCAGACGGAAATGCTGGAGAGAGAGAAGAAAAAAAAGCAACACTGATATATTTAGTAGCTAATGATGATTCAGAAGTGTGAAAATACATACATTGTACCAGTGAAAATCTGCTCGCAAAGACTTAAACATCAAATCATGGCTAATTACATGTACGAATCATTTTGTACCAAAATCATCAGATAAGATCAAGAAACAGCTTAAAGTCCTTCACTAAAGCCCTGGGTTTTTGACCCAGTGTTCTGAGTTTGTAGACTTTCAAGCTCTGTTTACTTATTGTTCACATTTTCTTCATGTACTCAAACACAAATGGAAGAACACAATGAGAGTTGGCACTAATTAGTAACAAAGTACCAAATGATACAGAACACAGTGATAAAGCAAAGTTAATGATTAGCTCAACATCAGGGCGGGGAGAGGTGAGCGACCTCAGCAGCCTTTTTAACAGACTGTAAAGGTTCCTGCTGCTGATCTCTGCTCTCAGACTATTAAAGCTCAACTGCCACACGACATTTGACGTGTGGCTGTAACTGTCACAAACACCGACTCCTCTCCTTTCTGAATGGGGGGGGGGTTCACATTTAGTGTGCGTGTAGAAGTGGTCGGGGGGGGGGGGTAAATATGAATGTGTGGGTGGCTGTTTTCTCCCTTGTGTCATTTCCTGACAGTCTGGAGTCTGTCCTCCTCAGCTCAGATCTGTCAGCAAACCTTTGAACTGAGCCTCTTCTCGTTAGCATGTTTGTAAGTCTGTTTACAACATGAAGGTCACTGCAGTTTGAAGGAGGAACTGGGTCATTTCTTGGAAGAGTTTTTTTTTTTAGCATAAGAAATGCAACAGAGCTGTGTATTTAAAAACACATTAGGATTTGCAGAGAAATATAGATTTAGAGAAAAAAGCAGCTCTATGTTGGGACGTGCTGCGGCTGCTCTGTATTACCAAACCAATCGTTCTGCAGACTTTGACCTGTGTTCTCTGGAAACTGGGACTGAACGTGCCCAAACACACTGAGCTGAAACTAAATCCTGGTGATTCATATGTGGCTCTGTTTTCTCTGACACCCCCGACTCCCACCCCCCAGATGAGCAGCCCAGTATCGGGGCATCTGTCCACACACTCATCTTTTTTATTCCACCACTGAGATTATCAGACAGGAACGTCTCCTGCTAAGCTACCTGAGTCTGAGGATAAAACCGGACAAAATTTCTTCTCTCTTTCTCCAGTCTGTGCTTTAGCTTCACGTTTTAGTAACATTTTATGTAACTGGTCCCGGTGATTCCCTTTCAGCTTTCCCCTCAACGTACAGCCATTTTCCAGTATATTTAGCTGACTGTGCAACACCCTGTTGCTAATCTTTGAAAATTAGGAGGAAAGTTTTGAGGAAATTTTCTGGATAAACGGAAATCTCTGACTTTTGGGACTTTCACCACTGTGACGACAATTCAAAAAACACCTGAAAGCAAAAACACGAACCTTGAAATTCCTTTAACTTCCTCTTCCTAATAATAACAATGAACAATTAACTCTTTTTATTTCACGTTGGCACTATAATTCAGGAATCTCAGGAAAATAAAACCTCTTAGAATTCTAATGAAAATCTACTAACTGTTTAATAGCTGAGAAACCCTGATTTGTTGTGTTGTGTGGCTCATAAAGAGCTGCTCGCAGGTGTGTCAGACTCACAGTAGACGTGGACCTGGATGTTTCTGGTCCTGATGACAGAGTCACACTCGGCCTGGCAGCTGTATTCACCCCTATCGTGGAGATCCAGGTCCTGAAGGTGCAGTAGAGACAGTCCATCCTGATGCGAGGTCCTCTGGAGGACAGTCTGGGCCAGGTCAGGCCTCCTCCAGGTGAGGGTGGGAGTGTGGAGACAGCCAGAAGCCTTGCATGTCAGACTCAGAGCTGAACCCCGCTCTGCAGAGACCTGAGGACTCGCCTCCACCTGCAGAGGGTGAGCTGCAGGAACAGTGACACTTTACCGATCCTGTGCATTCATATTGAAGGAACAGCTTACAGTGGAGGTGCTTTTTACGATCACACATTAACCTGAGAGCTTTAACTTCCCTGACAGAACCCTCCCAAAGGGATGAATAAAGTTCAATCTAATGAATCTAAATGTGAAGAACAGGCTGGAGCCGAACTAATCTGCATGCTGGCTCAAAGCTGCTGGGCTCTAGTCCAGAACACCTCAGTAATACTTAGACCTCTGCTATACCTCTTTCATTTGTAAAAGCAGGGGAACATATTGTTGGGTTGTTGTTGTAAGAGTCAGTCGAACCAAAAGCTTGTAATCCTTTGTTACAGGGTGAAGATTCAACCTTCAATTCCAAAATTGCTAAACTGAACTGGCTTCTTTAGTCTTCGTAGGATTGAGCAGGTTGTAAGTGAGGTTTTTCCGTGCACTATGTGCTGAAAGCTAAAGGTTCAGGCCTCGTGCTCAGGATTGAGGAATGTCAGCGGAACGTTGCTGGACAGTTTTCAGTCGGAGCGGTATCAGTCTCTATAATGGGGGCTATGGCTATGTGCCAGCCCTCACACCATGTGACCTTGTTTTCTTTGACATTCAAGGGGGTGCTGCATCATGAATATCTCACCCGGCACCGCAATGTTCTGCAGCTCTTCAGGAATGTTAAGTGTAATGGTGTAAATACTCAAGCACCAGGCACAGGCTGCCATGTTTTAACTCCACAAAGTAACTGGATGCTGCTGCAAGATCGTCATGGAGATGAAAGAGCAAAACACGTTAAAAAGAACCTGAAAAGTTGAAGTTTTTGTCTGTTTGCTTGTTAGCAGCTGGATACTTTTTGAGACTTTTTGCTTAAAAATGTGTAATTGAATTAGGTAACGTAATATTTTGTGCTGCTATAATCTGCTGCCATCGATGAAACTGATAAAACTATCCATGTGTAGAGAATAAAACAATTGCAAACCCATTTAAAAACCAAACTGCAATCACACGCAAAGATTTTACATGAAAATAACTCAAACACAACTGATTAAATGTGAAAATGAGAAATGTAATATTTTTGAAAAGACATGCTCATTTTGAATGTCAGTAAGGCTCATGGAACATCTCATGAATAGCATGATTCAGACAGGCAGATGGAGTTTTCAGAGGATAATGGAAGGGGCTCACAACTGTATCATTGACCACATGGACAAAATGTTAAATCATTAAGGATAAAGCTTATCATTAGTACACAATGCTTACATATCTGTGAAGGCACCACTAACAATGAATAACACATATGCGTTCTGGGGCAACATCCAGCCGTCTCTCAGCAGAGGCTTTGTCTAAATTAGGACAACAATGCCACATTATGCAGGAACTACAACAGCACAGCAATGCTGCTGGAATTCACGGGTCTAGTTTCATAAGAGTCACCATATTATGAAACTACAAATTATGCCACAGAAGGAAGTAAGATGAGCGATTCTGTAACTGTAAAAATCAGCCGTATATTCGGGACACTCAGGTGAAGAGAGGAGCTGATCGCCACCTGGTGGTCCATTGTTGAGCCTGCGGCACAGAGCTGCAGCTGCAAGGTGGTTGGTGCCTGTTGTAATGGTACCTCCACAATGAGGCTACGGTTGAGCGGGGGGGATGGAATACTTCAAGAACCTCTTTAATCCTGCTGACAGGCCTTCTGTGGCAGAAGCAGTCTGAGGACGAGGGGGACAACGCCCCCAACTCTGGGGGGTGAGGTCACTGAGGGGGTTAAACAACCCCATGGTGGCAGGCACCCTGGGGTCTTGGTTGACACGCCTCTGCAACATTGCATGGAGATTTGGGGTGGTGCCACTGGATTGGTAGACTGGCGTGGTGGTCCCCATCTTTAAGAAGGGCGTGCTCACACTCCTCAACCTTCCCGGGAAGGTCTATGCCAGGCTCCTGAAAAGGAGGGTTAGTCGGGTTACCCTTCAGAGTACACTGTGGGGAGTGCTGTGGGAGTATGGGGTGTCTGGCCCATTGTTGTGGGACATTCAGTCCGTGTACAGCTGCAGTGAGAGCCTGGTCTGCATTGCCAGCAATACGTTGGACTCGTTTCCTGGACTCAGCCAGGGATGCCCTTTGTGACCTCTGATTCTGTTCATAATAAATGTCCACAGAATTTCTAGGCATAGCCAAGTGGTGGGAGGCTTCCACCATGGGGGCCTCAGAATCCCATCTCTGCTCTTTGTGGATGATGTGGTCTTGTTGGCTTCATCAGGCAGTGGCCCCCAGGTTGCACTAGAACAGTTGGCAGCCAAGTGTGAAGTGGCAGGTACGAGAATTAGAGTGTCCACTCCAGCTCAGGAACGAGTTGCTGCCCCAAGTGAAGGTGTTTAAGTATCTCAGGGCCTTGTTCACAAGTGACAGGAGTGTCCCTACCCTCACCTATGGTTGTGAGCTTTGCGTAGTGACTGAAAGAACGGGATCATAGCTAAAAGTAACTGAGCTTCCTCCAAAGGGTGTCTGGCCTCTCCCTTACAGATAGGGTGACAAGTGCAGTCATTTGGGAGGGGCGTAGAGAACAGCCACTACTCCTCCACATTGAAAGGAGCCAGTTGAGGTGGTTTGGACATCTGACAAGGACGCCAGGCATGTCCTACCGGGAGGAGGCCCTGGGACAGACCCAGGATACACTGGAGAGATTATATGCCATGGCTGGCCTGGGAACGCCTTGGTGCTCCCCCAGATTCAATTCGATTAAATTTTTTTTATACGGCGCCAAATCACAACAAACAGTCGCCTCAAGGCACTTTTTATTGTAAGGTAAAGACCCTACAATAATTACAGAGTAAACCCAACAATCAAAACGACCCCCTGTGAACAAGCACTTGGCGACAGTGGAAAGGAAAAACTCCCTTTTAACAGGAAGAAACCTCCAGCAGAGCCAGGCTCAGGGAGGGGCAGCCTCGAGTAGGTGGAAGGAAATGGATGGAATGGATGTTCAAACTGTTTATACCACAGAGTTATAACATACAAACGAGAATAAAAGATCCAAAGAGAAAAAACTACCTCTGACGGTAATGGAGCTGGAGGCTATCTGGGATCCGTACTGGTTAGAGGCTTCACACTGGTAGAGGTTGGAGTGTTCCAGCAGGGCAGAGGAGAGGTTGAAGGTCAGTGAGGACACCGAGTTAACTCTTTGAAGTTCGGTCCCATTTCGGCTCAGCACCAGTGTAGGGGGTGGTGCGCCCTCTGAGCGACAGCTGAAAGTCACTTGCTGACCCTCCACTACCTCCTCACTTGGAATTACTGAGAGGGAGGTGTTGGTGGGTGGTGCTGTTCGGGAGAGCAGGGACACAGGCAATTCAGTGAAACAACAAAGAAGCTGCAGATTGTGAGTGAAACAGGCGCGTCGCTCACCGTGAACTGTGACGCTCAGAGTGCTGCTGTGGTTTCCCTCTGTGTTGTAGGCATCACACTTGTACTGGCCAGTGTCAGACAGTTTCATGGCTATGAAGCTGAGCTCACTACCTTGACCACATTGCACAGATCGACCACCTGTTGTCTCAAAGCTCCAGGTGATGGTCGGCTCAGGATTTCCCTCTGCCAAACAGGTGAGAGCGAGCGGAGAGCCAGCCATCACCATCACAGAGTGTGACATCTCCACAATAACAGGAGCATCTGGAGAGGAGAGAAGTCGGGTTTATAAGGACACAGGCACCAGGATGCAGACTATAGGACTCGGAAGTGAACTCAGACTCACAGAGGACATTTATCTGCACTGTGGTTTCTTTGGTCCTCTTGTCAGCTGGCAGGTCCTTCAGTTCCAGCGTGGCCCTGCAGCTGATATTCTTTCCGGGGTCTTTGTTCTCAGCTGTGACCTTGTACTCAGACCACACTGACCTGGAGCCAGCATCTCCTGTTGTGCTCTGCAGGATGGCGTTTCCTCTAAGCCAGGTGAGGTTCAGCTGCTCAGCGGGATACACGTCAAACACCCGGCAGGTCAGAGTGGACTCCATCCCCAGTCTGACGTGGTCCTGACCTGTGACCACAGGGCCTGATGGGAAGGCTGGCCCAGCAGAGAAACAGAAGGCAGGTATCAACTGTCATAATAACAACAATATGATAATAAATCATAAGGGTGCAGTTCCTCTTGTGGTTTTGGTCTCTGTGGTTTTGGCCCATCTCACCGCGCCTTTGAGGGCATTTTAAATGGAGCAGTCAGACAAATAATGACTTGGTTTGTGTTACAGACTCAAGAAGTCGGCGCGTCACTATTTTTGCACTGCACTTTCTCACACAGCGCTGTTCTACTCCACCTTGATCATTCAAAGCCCTGCTGGCTGAGTATCTTATAAAGAGAGCAAACAGCATTAGGTGCTGAACATGGATTCTAGATTTCAAAGATTTTCATCCAAGTATCAAAAAATTCTTTATATTCAAATTGTTCGTTTCCCCGATGACTTTTGAGATTTTTGATCACGTGCGTATCCGGAGGCACCATCACAAAAACAGCTGTACATAAATTCAGATTTCAAATAGAACAATCACGAATATAAAAATGTAATTCAGCGGTGACTCACAGTAAACCTGCACCGAGCGTCTGACTTGTTTCCTCTCTCCATTGCAGCTGACTGTGCACAGCAGTGACCCCTCATGCTCCATCACCACGGGGTCAAAGGTCAGCACGGAGCAGGTGTTGTTGGTGCTGATGGAGTCGGTGAGAGGCCGGTCCCCCAGCACGGACCAGGAGACACTCGGCACTGTGGGACAGTCCTGAAAAAGGCAGACCAGCTGCTGATGCTCGCCGAGATTGAACAGAGCCTTTTCAGGAGCCACATCCACCTTCAGACCCAGAATCGATGGCAGCAGGAACACCGCTGTGGAGGGAAACAACACTGTAAATAATCAGACCAAAAGAAGCTACCCGCTTGTCCATGTTACGTCAAACCCCGAGATGAACCTCAGGCCTTTCTGCTGCAGGGAGAGGGCTGATTTAAACTCTGCTCACTGGCAGGTTTTCTTCAGCTCAGGCTGAAACAATAACCATACACTTCTGCAGTGATCATTGTTTAAATACGTCAGCATGAAGCTTTACACACATAAAACACTGACCGGTGAACAATCACTTGCTGTAAGCAGTCACTCTGACTCACTGCGTGTGAGATGAAATGATTTTGAAAGGATGATTGTAAAGATTTAATATGGATTAAAGTGAGTTTATGAATCTAAAGCAAACTCACTTTACTGGGTTTGATCTGCATTTGAAGCATTATGGATTAGCCCTTACATACTGTCTAAATGTCCCTACAAGACTCCCACTACATTACACCACTTTTCACCTGCAAGCAGGAGAAACAAAATAATCTAAAAATAAACTCATTAGAATGCATTTATTGTGAAGCAGCGATCTGCCTTTATAAACGGGCTGGCTCAGGCCCCGACCCCTCGGGTGCGACTGCCGCCCTGAAAGCCTCACGTATGAAAACCTCTGAACACCGAGTGTCTCCACACTGACACTGTGTTTTACTGACACAACCTGAAGATATATTAATCATTATATCAAAGCTGCTGCAGGTCTGTGCGCTCGCACACCTGATGTTCACACCAGGCAGAAAGGGTGAAAAGTGCAGCTCCTCTGAACTTTACAGCTTTAAAAAGCCTGTTTAGTCTGGTACCAAAGCAGAAACGCTTTGGGTTCATACTGAGTTTCCTCCTTCCTAACTTTATGATGGGTCATATTTTAGGACTCACTCATTTGGATGCTGGTAAATTACAGGTGTGGCTGCGCACTGAACGGGACCGCCCGCATGTCTGTGCTGCAGTTTGGAGCATTTAAATCGAATCATCTGGCACATAATGTGACTTCTTGTGTGTGTAGATAGTCCAAACTTCAGTGGGTGAAAATCTAATGATAGCATGTTTTCTTATCAAGATACAATCATGTACACAGGGGCGGAGCTTCGGGGGGCACGCCCCCGGCCCGGGCCAAAGGGGGACCGGGATGGGGGAGAGATTAAGATTGAAAGTTCCCGGGCCTCGAGTCCGAGGAGAGCTGGAGAAGGTGGGCCCTCTCCTGACTGTATTCAGACGAGCACGTCCATGGCGAACCTCACATCAGCCGTCATTCAAGGTTTACACGGAGCTTTAAAAGGCTGCGACAGTCAGACTGAGTCATGGTTTCTACAAACATTTGACTTTGACACCAAGTGGATTTTGGGTAAAACTCGTGAGACCCAGCTGCACGCTGCTCAGGTCAGTCGGCTCTCTGAAATGAACCTCTGCCTCTATCCTATGTGATCCCAACTCTGCCAACGAGAGCTCAGGCTGCTCCCTGACATCCTGAAATAAAAGTGGCCGCGATGCAGCTTCAGCTCCGGGTTCAAACCATGAAACTCTGCCTGCTGCTGCTTTCTCAGGAGCTGATGAACCACAATCTCTGCTTCTTCCTGCTCTTGGTTAGAAACATCAGGAGCCATGACATCATCGCTTGATGTCCACTGCAATTTTTTTTCACTGTGCGTTTTATGAGGCCGATGTATTCGCAAAGACGCAATGCGTTCAATGTGAATATGTGTTACACGACAAGATCGCATTTGTGTCATTAATAACGCAACGCGTAACGGCCTTAAGTGGAGCATTTTTACCGACTAAGCTCACATGAGTGGCACTAAATCATATAAGCATAAAAGTGGAGCAGCTAAGCGAAAAGAAAAGGAAAACGTATTTTTCTGGTGCTGAAGCTTGTAAGCCTTATTAAATAATAAAGGGCCCGGTCATTTGCCCCAGACATAACTCACCAAAAATGAAGCACAAATGTTTTGGATGGTAACACAAGGTAAGCCACATTAATAGACAGATATAAATGAAAAATGAGTCCGTAAAAGTAAGAAGTTTCCACAGTCGCGACGCGGGAAACATCCACACAGTTGCCAACAACTTCATTATGTTGGAAACATTATTTTAATACTGTAAAGTTGCACATTTTTAACCTGGGGGGGTCTGCGGAGAGTGACTCACGTTTACAACCAGCCTCAAGTGGCCACTGGAGGAACTGCAGTTTCTGGATTTTTGCGTTGCCTTCAAATGTTGTTGATTGAGTGAACCGAAAGTTTACGGTGATATAAGACAAAGAAAATGAGAATGCCAACCAGTAGGTTTTTAAAAAATATTATTATTTTTAGAAATACAAAATAAAAAACCTGAAAAATTTAAAAATTAAAGAACAAAATATTATTGGAAAAAAACAGTAAAACAAATCTGTTCAAAAACTTCTATAAACTGAAACATGCACAAACAGCAGAAACTGAGAAAGCTGAGATTTGAACCTCGTCCTTAGATCTAAAAACACGAAGTGTTCCCTGTTTTCATGAAGATGAATTAGTGTTTGAATTTCCATCATCGTCCCATGAACGTCTCTGTGTTTGATGCTCTATTGTTCATGTACTAATCACAAAAGCTGATGAAAAGCGCAGCAAGGACAACATCTTCCTCCAACGAAAATCCAGAGATTGCAATGACACGCTATGATATTAGTTCTTTTAAAAGCACATCACACAACAAGCATGAAGGTAACAAACGGAAGCGCTTTTACCTGAGGTCAGCGGAACAAAGACGCTGCGGAGCCGCAGGAAGGCCATCCTCTGCACGCGCGCACGGACCACACAGCAGCGTCTCCTTTGTCGGAGTTTCGGGATCTGAAGCAGGAGGCAGGCGGAGTGATGAATCACAGACGGTCTGTGAACGACCGAGCAGGCCTGCGATGAAGCACGCCCCCTCCGTCAGTCTGAGGCCCACAGCGCCCTCTGCCGGACACGCAGCATACTTCACGAGATCCCACAGCGCACTTTCCCCCCGTCTCTGTATTTCACTCTTTCTTCCTGGTTTCGTGTTTTTCTTTGCTCTTCCTGACCTTTGAAGCTGCATAGAATTTATGCTTTTGTACTCTACCTTTTCACATCTTTCTTCATCCTGCGCATCTCCCCATTTTCTCTTCATTCCTCTTTCATTCTCCTTATCTTTTTTGCTTCTTCCCTCTGGCCCTCCCTGAGTAAAGGTCAAAATAATTAATGAAACAAACAACCCCCTGAAGTGAACTGAAAACGTCAGTGCCGTCTGTCTTCAGACACCTTTGGTCAGTTAATCTTTGAAATGTTCACTGACGAAATATTTCTTCAATTTGTTTTGCTATGAATCCGTCATTATGTCTTTTTTGTTTGTTTTTTTAATGGCATTAAATTGAACACAACAGCCAAAACATTACAGGCAGTTTACACAAAAGCAAAGAAAAGCAGAAGTGATCATTTTCACGGATCCCAGCTGGGACTGTGTGTCCTGTCAGGGACATTCCTGGGCCTGAATCCCACAACTGAGGAATAACTGGCAGAAACTCATTTTGAGACACTGAAGCACGGTTTCTGTTTGGTTTCTGGGAGCTGAGGAAGTGACTTCACCCTTTGCTGTTGGGTCTCCTGGGTTAACCTCAGTAAATCACCCTGTAAATTTCTGGGAATGAAAAGTGAAAATGAATTCTGGTCACTGGTTCTTTTCTTAGACATTTGGAAACTGAAGCGTTTCTCCTGCCTGAACTGTGATGAAGCAGCAGACATGCTGGATCCTGTGATGTGACGGAGTGTGTGAGGAGGGAAGTTTCACTGTGAGGCCTCTGCCTGATTGATTTACACTGTGATAAAGAGCTGAGTGGTTTACAGCCTCTGTGACTTTGCATTGATCAGACTGATGAGGATTCAAAACAATCACACCGTTCACTGATCACCTCAGGAGGTCTGTGTAATCAGACAGGAGTTGGACAACTTAGTTCAGTCCTTTGACTCGAGACTTCTGTTGTATTCCTCTGTGTGGTACTTGCACTCAAACGTCTCAGCTTCACAGTATTTTTGACTTTGACTCGTGTTTCCTTTGGCTGGGATTTAACGTGTCTTCTTAAATATTTTAGTGAAAAATGAGAATTATGAGCTTTTGAATTCAGATTCATGGCTGCTGACCTTTATGAGGACTTCTTTTTGCTTTGCCTCAGGTTTGTTTAAGACTCGGATTCGTGTCTTCATTTGAGTAAGAACGTCACCCAAAGAAGTCCTTCCTCAAATGTAGCCCACAGTGGGAAATGCTGCTTCGGACAGGTTCTCACTGCTCTGGACAGCGTACAACAGGCAGAGCACGTGAGAGCACTGCGGACAGACTCTATGGTACGTGACTGAAAGCAAAGTTTGAAGTCGGGAGCTTCCAACATCCCCACAGACTGTGTTGCTCATACACACACCCCCCCGGGAGATGTCTTCTAGCCTCCAGGGCTGCAATGAGAACAAATACTGAGGGGTTTGACCTGGACTTACGTCTTAAAGCAGACTCGTGTAGTCGACACATATCACAAACCAAAGAATAATAAAAACAAACCCTCAAGAGTCAGAAGAATAATTATTTTATTTCCTGTTATTTCTCAGACAGAAATTGTGCTGTGCTAAAAGAAAATAACTTTTCCCTCAGTAAAATACTTCAGTAAGACATTAAATACACATGAGGACTTCCATGAATGGAACAACGATTCAGCTTCATTGAAACATCTTCATAACAGCAATAAGTTAGTGCTAAAACCTCTTCTGCTTCGTTGCACTGCTGATATAAACAGTGCTTAACAAAAGTGTTAGACCACCACCCCACATAAGCTTTACGCCACAGCTGCCCTAAATTAACAGCACTGCTACGCACCAAATGATTTTTATGCTTTAGTAATGACTCATCTACCAAATTATTTCAAATTTACTGTTTAAAAAAGCAGAAAAACCTGTAAAACACATTATTATGTTTGATTAAGATGTCAAATTAGTTATTTACTTGCATTCCTGAACAGAAAAAAATGATTTCAGTATGTGGATATCGACCTCTGTGTGCCGGCTACAAATTCAGCAAATCTTTAGTTTTAAACATGTTTTTCACAAATTTCTAAAATATTTCTGATCTCTAGTTTTTCTGTGGTCTAATAAATGTATTAAGCACTACATGTGATTTTTATCCAAACGATTAGCTCCGAGCTGAGACATGTTTAAGGCACTTTGGCTCCGTTTAAATGATCACGTGAAATAATCATCAAAAGGCTCCTGAAGCTTTTTCCTTCAAAGGGAAAATACAAGTGACGTCTCCTGCTTTGGTTGCTGGAGCTTTTCTTTGCTCCTGAGTGTCTTAGAGATAAACTCTCGTTTCTTACACACAGACTGACTTAAGGAAAACATTGTGATGATGTCATGAAGCACAATAAACAGTCATCTCACAGTATAAAGCTCAGGAACTTTATCCAGGGACCTTCCCGGGAGTAAACTTTAATGCAGCACACTTACACAGCAGGCTGAACTGGCAAGTTTAAGTACATCTCAGACTCAGTCGATTCAGCTTCACCCTTTAGTCTCCGTGGTTTTAAGCTAGTAATCTAGATACGACCACAAATCCAAAGAAGCTGCGATGCCGTGCAAAACGCAAATATAAACCAAATGCAGTGTTTTGCACCGCCGAGCAGCTAGAATCCTACATCAGATAATGAAGCTTCACACTGGGACGACATTCCTCTCCTGAAAGTTCAGCAACTGCTCTCATGAGATCGCAGACATTTACAGATTTGTTGTTAAAAGAAGGAAAAAATGCTAAACATGAGCCTCTCTCAGCTGCCATCATATTTAAAACGAATATTTTTCTTAATTAAAAAAAAATGCTGCGGTGCTCGATAAAGTTCTACGTCACTAAAATGTGCACCAAGGACAGATCCTGTCCCTCGGTGGAAGCGCAGGTGCAGAAAACAAGTTCAAACGTTTGTTTCCCAGGGAAAGTTCCTGTGGTGAGAAACTCTGAAGAATCTAACACACACACAGAAGCTCTGCACAAAGAGTAAGGAAATTTGTTTGGTGGATTTTTTCATTGCTGTAACAATGGTTACATTGTTATCATTGTAACCACTGTTACAATGTAACAATGGTTACAATATAACAATGTAACCATTGTTATATTGTAACAATGGTTACATTGTTACATACATAAATCTAAAACTGTTGGAAAGCCTGTTCATCTCTTCTTAAATGGAGCCACATTTAAGCAAAATGCATTTGCGGGTTGAGCAGCAGAGTTGAGTATTTGGCTGCACCCATGAAAAACTCCACTAATCTTGTTTGACAAACAGCTTATTCTGTTATTCACTCTTGTTTGGTCTCATTTATTGAATTGGATGATTGAAGTCTCAAGAAACAAGACATGTTGGCAATTTATTAATGTATTCATGTAACAAGCAGGCCTCAGCAGCATGTGGAAGAACCATACACAGCCGCAACAGCCTGGGACCTCCTCCTCGTGCTGGCCACCAGCTTGGTCACACACTGCTGTGGGATGGCATCCCATTCTTCAACCAGCATTTGTGCTGGTCACTCTGGCACAAACAGCACCTAAACTGATCCTACAAGTGTTGAATGGGGTTGAGGTCAGAACTGCAGGCAGGCCCAGTCTGATACAGCCCGCTCAGTGAGGGCGAGCACCGTCATCTTGGAGAAGGGAATTCAGTCCCAGGTTGTGGACATATGGGGTTGCCATTGGTTGCAGAATCTCAATCTTTCGCTGCATTGAGATTGCCTCCAGTGGTGACACGCCTGACTGTCAGCACCCAGGGCACCAGAAGCTCAAAGCAAGAGTCAAGAGCAGAATAAGCTGTTTGCCATTGCCAGAGAAGTTTTTCGTGAGCACAACCCACACACTCAGTTCTGCTGCTCAACTCACAGACATAGCTCCATGTAAGAGGAAGTAAACGGGCTTTAAAGCGCAATAAGATTTACTGCCAAGAAACATTACCACAAAGTAATGAATCAAAAATCAAACATTTCCTTACTTTTTGTGCTACATTTAGTTTTCACATAAAACACCACAGTCATCCCTAAACAGATGACTCTACAGGCTATGCAACAAATACATGCGTTCAGTCTGGCACCATTACCTAAACACTGCAGTGCTGATTACAAACTCACTGATCTGCTCTGACTAAAGTGAAGTATGAGGAGCATGTCTGCTGACGTCAGCTGATTTCAGGGCTACAACGAATGATTTTGATCATTTTCCCTGAAAAGTACGTTTGTGCTGAACAGTGATTCGTGACGAGCAAGCTTGTAAAAGTTTCACTTCCAGGTGCACTGATTGATTGGGCTGCATAAAAGATGCGCCAGTTCAGCAGAATGCAGCTAAATATCACAGAAATCCGGCTTCGTGCTCAGACCTCCTGCAGTCTGTGTGACAAAGTTACTGATATTACACATTTTGACTTCACTTCTTACTGTTCTGAAGTGCACTGAAATGTTAGTGCGGTATTACCAGTCTTTAAATTCAGTCCAACAGATTCATTCAGAGACGTGAGAATGCATTTTGTTGGTTTTTGCTTTGATGACATTAATAAACTAAACTGCAAAACTTTCTTAAGGTACAGTGAATGACAACACACACATATACACACCCATACATACTTTAAAACCCTGAGCTTAGTTGATGACATTCTGTTTTTGGGTCCCTTATTGATCTGTTATCAATATTGCTATTCCTGTAGATTTAATTTAAAAAAAGAGAGGGCTGATCGTCACATCAACCAAACAATATGCTGGTTAACCAATCAGAAACTGGATGTAAATACTGTAACCATGACGACAGAACAAACTGTCATCAGCTGATCCTTCAGTTTGCCAAAAAATCCAATGATCAATATCATTAAAACAAAAATACATGTCACAAATAAGAAATATAAAATGTCTTTTTCATGTAAATATATCTTCAGCCGAGCACGTGTGCAGACTACTCTATTTACAGACAACTCATTTACATGTGATATAAACAGTAAGCAGCTGTCACCTCACTGGAGATTCAGTCCTGACAGGGATGAACTCCAAAGCTTCCCTCTGAATATCCAACGCAGGAGTGGGGTTTAGGTTTTTTTTGCTTTTTGTTTTCTTAGCGGGGGGGGGACCCACTATCTTCAGTTCAGACATGTAGTTTTTTAGTACTGGATGTACTCAGCCTGAAGAGACTGAAAGACAAAAAATAAAAAGTGTGTTTTATTAAACCAGAATTTATTACATATTTTATACAGTTCAGTAGTTTTATCTTCCGTGAATTTCTGTACGGGGTAACACATACAAAAGACACTCGAGCCATTACAAAAAAGAGCAATAAGGATTATTAAGGATTGAATATCTGGAGCACACAAATTTCATTATTTCCATGGTCATGTTGAAATTTATGGCTCTGGTAAGACTTAAAACTGGCCAGATAATATAATATGCAGATAGAGAGGAGGGTTGTAAGCTGAGAGGAGAATTAACAACAAAAAAATTGATATATGGGAGAAATATGCTCTCTCTTTCTAGTCCCTGTCTGTACTGTAGCTGCAGCATTTTGGATCAGCTGAAGACTGGGGCCAAGTACAATAACCAGTTTTATCTGAATTTAGAAATAATGGTTTAATTACTGCCACCTTAAAAGCCTGTGGTACATAGCTATTTAATAAAGACAGACTGATTCTCCTCTGTCAATCGCCACCTTATTGTGGTGGAAAGGGTTTGTGTATCCCAGTGATCCCAGGAGCTATGTTGTCTGGGGACTTGTCCCCCCGGTAGGGTCTCCCATGGCAAATTGGTTCTGGGTTAGGGGCCAGACAAAGAGCGATTGCACAGACCACCCCTATGGAAGTGCCAACAAGGGAAGTGCCCGAGACAGGGTTACCGGGGCCCCACCCTGGAGGAACGGCCTGCCTGATCTGAACCTGAATGATGTCTTGTTATTGGACTTCTGTGAAAACCACAATTTGTCGATAATGAATACCATGTTTGAACATAAGGATGTTCACAAGTGCACCTGACACCAGGACACCCTAGGTCAAAGGTCAATGAGCGATTTTGTAATTGTATCATAAAGGTCTGTGGCCGTTTTGAACATTCAGGTGAAGAGAGGAGCTGAGCTGTTAACTGATCACCACTTTGTTAGTTGAATCAGGTGACAGGGGAGGATGCTGGACAAACCAGGTGCACCTAAACATATCGTGAGGGTGTGCTGGAAACACCTGGCTGAGCCCCCAGTCTGCGAGATCGTCAACTCTCACCTCCGGCAGAGCTTTGACACGATTCCGAGGGAGGCTGAGGGAATTGAGTCCGAATGGACTATGTTCGGCACCTCCATTGTTGAGGGTGCCACTCGGAGCTGTGGCTGCAAGGTGGCTGGTATCTGTTGTGGTAGTAATGCTCTCACCAGATGGTGGTCACTGGAGGTGAAGGAATACTTCAAAGACCTACTTAATCCCACTGAAACGCCTTCGGTAGCATAAGCAGAGTCCGGGGATGACTCCCCCATCACTGAGGGTGAAGTCACTGAGGTGCTTAAACAAGTCTTTGGTGGCATGAAATTTGCCTGAAGACTCTGGATGTTGTAAGGCTGTCTCGGTTGACATTGACACGCCTCTGTAATGTTGCACAGAGATCTGGGGCGGGGCCACTGGATTGGCAGAGAGGGTGTGCCTAGCCGAACGTCGGACTCAAGAGGAACAATGCAGTTTTCACCCTGGTCTTGAAACACTGGACCAGCTTTTTAGCCTCTCAAGGATTTTAAAATGCGCGTGCAAGTTTGCCCATCCTGTCTACATGTGATTTGTGGACTTGAAGAAGGCATGCGACCGCATCCTTCTGGTTATCCTGTGGGAGGTGCTGTTGGAGTATGGGGTGTCTGGCCCATTGTTGCAGGCCATTCAGTCCCTGTACAACTGCAGCAAGAGCCTGATTGTTATTGCCAGCAATAAGTCAGACTCGTTTCCTGTGGGAGTTTGACTCCGCCAGGGCTCCCCATTTGGCACAGATTCTGTTCATAATTTTTATGGACAGAATTTTCAGGCGTAGCCATGTGGCAGAAGGCATCAGCCTTGCTGGCCTCAGAATCTCGTCTCTGCTCTTTGCCGATGACACGGTCCTGTTGGCTTCATCACGTGGTGGCCTCCATCTCACAGTGGAACAGTTCACAGCCAAGTGTGAAGCAGCTGGCATGAGAATCAGCACCTTTATGTCTGAGGCCATGGTCCTCAGCTGGAAAAGGGTGGAATGTCCATTCCGGCGCAGTGACCAATTGTTGGAGGTGGAGAAGTTTAAGAATTTTGGGGTCTTAGTCACAAGTGATGGGAGACAAATTGGTGTACCCGTCTGTTGTGGTGAAGAGGGAGATGAGCTCAAAAGTAAACCGGTGATTTACTGGTCGATCTACATCCCTACCCTCAGCTATTGTCACGAGCTCTGGGTAGTGACCAAAAGAACAAGACTGTGAATGCAAGCGACAGAAATGAGCTTCCTCTGAACGGTGGCTGGCCTCTCCCTTAGAGATGGGGTGACGAGTGCAGCAATAAAGGAGGGGCTCAAAGTAGAGTCGCTGCTGCTCCACATTGAAAGGAGCCAGTTGAGGTGGTTCAAGCATCTGATCAGGATGTCTCCTGGGCATCTCTTAGGTAAGATGTTCCAGGCATGTCCTACCGGGCGGTGGCCCCGGGGCAGACCAGGACATGCTGGAGAGACTATATCTCTTGGCTGGCCTGGAAACACCTTGGGGTCCCTCCAGATGAACTGGTGGAGGTAGATGGGGAGAGGGAGGTCTGGGCTTTTCTGCTTAGGCTTCTGCCCCCGTGACCCAGCCCTAAGTGGAAGAAAATGGATGGAGACTGAGCATATTTAAGATTGAAGCATTAATTAATGGAAGGACTTCTTTGAGCAGTCTAGTTGGAATGGGATCTAATAAACCTGTTGAATATTTGCTTTAAGCTGGGCATTTGTGAACTTCCCTACACCCTGCCTTGATCTTAGCTTCTAGTCTTGTTCTCCATGGAGTATGCTGCTCCTTGTGACTGTTCATCTTATATCTAAGCATCTCAAGGGCGACTGTTGCAGTTGGTTGGTTTCAGTGATGGTCAAAGTAAGGACTGTCCGTAATACCACATTCACATCTTCCCTTTCAGAGGGATCTTCACATAGACTTTGTAATTGGTGGGTCCAGGTTTCCAGTTTAGCCATAATCATCTCTTTGACGTCAGCTGCTCTGGCATTCAATGTACCATTTGTTCTTCAGGCTTGGTACTTAAAGGCTTATCCATAAAAGGGCCATTTCCTATTACTTCCTACAATTGTTCCTGTTCATCAATATTTCTGGGATGTCTTGAATATAAAGCCTTCTTAGGACTCAACAGGTTTTAGGTCAACACTTGCTGCTGCGCCATAATATACATTTTTGCTGTTTCAACAATTCTTGATTTCCCTAACATGCTAACATAGATTATTGTCTAGGCATAGCTGTAGCTCAGGAAACAGGTCACCTACTAATCAGCTGGTTGGTGGTTCAATCCAGTCTGCATACCAAAGCATCCTTGAGCAAAATACTGAATCCCAAGTTGCTGAAGGATGCATTTATCAGTGAGTGAATGTTCGATAAAAAGCGCTTAGGAAGTGTTTGTATGAATGGGTGTGAATGGTTGAATGAGGAATGTTGTATAAAGCACTCAGTGCTCAAGTAGAGTAGAAAAGCCCTATGAGAACCTGCTCATCAGACAATTAACCATGCATGAGCTACTCTCCTGAGCTTCAGCTCATTAACTGCTGATCTGACATTTTCCTGTAAAATTTCTTGATTCAATTTTAAATGACTGGTTCCATCAGGCTCTGAGGTAACACAGTTTTGCTGTTGGTGCTCTCCCCCCCCCCCCTCCCCTCAAACAGTGTTGGTGAACCTTTTGGTAAAACTGCACATTTGGCCAGTCGGTCCCAACAGAACATTGCTCCACTGCAAGGTTCAGATTTTTATGTGCAGATCCTTGGAAGTTTGCAAACACACCTCATAAGGTTACACCTCCCATTTGCAACCTCAACACAAGCTTCAATACACGCTTCACAAAAATGTCCCTCGATTACTCAACACATGCTTCGAAGCCTTTACACAGAAGGACACAACACTATTGCTTACTTATTTCAAATGTGAGTGATCACAGTTTGGTAATGACATGAAAACATTTGAAATCATTTAAATCGTCCCTGATTCTGTTTTTTAACGAGATAGAAGACTACATGCTGTTTTAATAACTTTTTATAGTAATGTTTTTATACATGTTCACAGATGTACATATGGTGTCTTAAATTGTAGTAGACACCTGCAGTTGCCTTTCAAATATGGTTTTCCTGCTGGTGAAGATTCAGATCTGTGCAGGTTCCTCAGCACAGCAGCAGCTCCATGTTAGCGTGTACTGGTGATGTTAACATGACTGATAATCAAGCAGGAGAGAAATTCACTGAAATCCACCTCACATTGATCAGCATCTTTAAAAACACCACCAGAGATTCAGCAAGTTTAAGATGACATTAAAAAGCCCCATGAGAGCATCAGTTTTATCCCATTTACAAAGTTATGCTAGAATTTATTTATTTTTGGTTGTTTTGATTTTTTTTTGCTTATTTAGAAATAACCAAATAAAAAAAATAAACACATTGTTAAAAGAGT
Organism: Apistogramma diplotaenia; assembly: GCA_015052665.1. Classification (NCBI taxonomy): domain Eukaryota; kingdom Metazoa; phylum Chordata; class Actinopteri; order Cichliformes; family Cichlidae; genus Apistogramma; species Apistogramma diplotaenia. Next base: position 14,265 of record VOQJ01002130.1, on the reverse strand, counting down.
TCCAATGACAAGGTGTCTGCTAAATTTGCAAATATTGTGTATTTTATTATTTTTACAATTATGATCATTACAATAATTATTTGACTGGTACAGTAAAAAAATCAAAAAATCTTTAAGTGAACATAAAGCATAAAATGAGCCACTAGAACAGTTGCCAATTACATTTTTCTCAGGCACTGCAGCTGCTGTCTTCATATGGAAGCAGGTAGCAGCTAATCCTGCTTTCTAAGTTGACATGGTGACACCTTGTCATTTGATTCTTGTTGTTCTTGTTACTGAGCAGTCAGAACAGAGATAAATTCAGAAACATCAGACACAGAACAGGAAACGGCAGGGGTCAAGGGTCAAGAACACACTGGAAACATCAGATACATTCGTTTTTAAAGAGCTGTGTTTTTACTGGCTCAGAGTCAAACTGCTCCAAAACAGCAACTGTAACATAATTACCCACTTGAACCCACAAATCAGGAGTTTAAAACAAAACTGAAAGAATATCCCGATGCTATATTGAATTGAGTTTTCATATTTTGCTGTTGTGGACCAGCAGACTGTATAAAACGCAGCACCGTGATGTGACTCAAGAGTTTCTGGACTCTATCTTAAGTGTTTTGGCAATTTGGTGAGCCAGCAGTGAGCTTGGTTAGTGGTTTTCACTCACCAAATGGAAGCACAATCTCCTACAGTCTGTCCCTCACACCAGCATATTATGTCAAATAAGAAAAGTATCCAAAAAGCACCAACAGCACAAATGTTGTGGACCTGTTCAGTGACTCCAGTTAGCTGGTACACCTGCCTCTCAAAACAGACACGCCTCTAAGACTTGTAAAAATCCAGTTTAGTGAGCCATCTAAAAGTAAATGAATAAATCACCCCCCTGTATAAATGTTATGAAGGGTAAAATGGTTATTTCATGGCTGATGTTTGCCAGTTAAAAGTTTTCATTTTTCAACCCTGAGAGCTGCTGCATGAGAAAAAGCGTGTGCATGCATTAAAGAAGTCTACTGCTGCATCCAGTGTGTTAGTGATATGAAAACAGAGCCAAGCAACAGAGGGGAGGGCCCGAGCTGCTGCTGTTTCAGAAGACTTACAGGTATGGAGCGGCTCAGGTAACGTCCTGAGGGACCCTTCATAGCGCTGTAGGGCCCAGGGCCCCTGTAGGGCCTGAAGTCCTGAGGCCCCAGCTGAACCAAACCTTTTCCCATAGGGGGCGCCACAGGGCTGCCGTACAGACTGATGTTGTTGTTGACTTCATGCTGCATACTGTGAGATCCATTACCAAAGCGAGACACAGACGGTGGAGCGAAAGATGTGGGTGGGGAGCTTGGGGAGAGAGAAGAGGAAGAAGAGGACAGTGGAGGAAGAGAGGAATACAGAGTCTTCCTGTCCTTCTCGATGTCGGCAGCATACAGATCACTGAGAGAGCTGGCCAATCGAGAGCTCAGATTTGAGCTGAGGTAAGCAGGTATACAACATACAAACAAATGATTACTACATACACTACAGCTAATATAATGCAACTGCAGAATCTTTACTGAATTAAAGTCAGTTTAAGTCATTCTAAACCACTGTAAAGGTGACAGGTAATCCCAGTTTAAACCTAATTCACGTTACTCTTAATTTAAAAAAAGTTTTAAACCAGTTAAAACCTCCAAGAGATCAAGTTGATGTAGCCACTGTTCAAATAAACACTGGAGATCAGCCAACTACTTAAAAAAAAAAGTAGTGTGGGATGGGATCACTGACCTCCTGATGTTTGACATTGTTGATGATGGACTCCTTCCAATCCTCTTTGCTGCAGAAGAATTGGAGGATGTTGGGAACTTCGGAGACTTGAGTGGGGAAGTGGAGCCCTGACTGACCCCCATCGACAGCCTGAACACAAAGACACAAACTGTAACCAAATGTTCTGATTTCTGTTTCATTCTGGGTGCTGAGGAAAACTTTCATTATTTACTGTGTAAAATTGTACCTCAGTGGTTGCGAGGCTGATCGACTGTGAATCTTCATCTCCTCCACTCTGAAAAAGGACATGTTCATCAGTCCAGGCTCATACCATCTGGACAAAACCTGAGACAAGCCAGACTATATATTGGTGTCCACAAAAAAAGAAAATCACAGCCTGCTATCTTTCATGAACCGTATGGTATCATGGGCTCGCCCTGCAAGACCTCAGTGCAGCATTCGATACCACCGACCATAATATTTTCTACAGAGATTAGAGGACGTCATTTGAATCATATCAGTCTAATAGACTCCAATGTGTTCAGGTAAATAGGGAGTCATCTTCACAGGTTAATTATGGAGTTCCACAGGGTTTGGTGCTGGGACCAATTCTGTTTACGCAATACACACACTTCCATTAGTCAGTGCTATTAGAAAGCTTTAGATACAATTTTCATTGCTAGGCAATGATACCCAGATGTATTTATCCATAAAATCCATAATTTCCTGTTTCTAAATTCAGACAAAGCTGAGGTTATTGTGCTTGACCCTAAAAATATTAGGATGATGGTGGCTAACCAGATACCTACTCTGGATGGACAGTGAGGAATCCTGGAGTCATTTTTGACCAGGATATGTCCTTCAATGCACATATTAAAACAAACAGTGGGGAAATTAGGTATTTGATACACTGCTGGTTTTCCAAGTTTTTAAAAGAATGCAGAGGTTTTAAATTTTTATCGTACTGCAGGTACACTTCAACTATGAGAGACAAAATCTAAAAAAATAAAATCCATCCATCCATCCATTCTCAACCGCTTATCCCGTTCGGGG
>VOQJ01002130.1:319-10981 GCA_015052665.1 Apistogramma diplotaenia | reverse complement strand
AGCAGTGCTAACCACCACGCCACCGTGCCGCTTAAAAAAAGCATGGCATGGGAGAAGGTCACATAGTTGGATGAGACCAAAATAGAGCTTTTTGGTATCAACTCCACTCACTGTGTTTGGAGGAAGAAGAAGGATGAGTACAACCCCAAGAACACCTCCCCAACCATGAAGCATGGAGGTGGGAACATCATACTTTGGGGGTGCTTTTCAGCAAAGGGGACAGGACGACTGCACCGTATTGAAGGGAGGATGGATGGAGTCATGTATCGTGAAATTTTGGCCAACAACCTCCTTCCCTCAGTAAGAGCATTGAAGATGTGTCACAGCTGGATCTTCCAGCATGACAATGACCTGAAACACACAGCCAGGGAAACTAAGGAGTGTCTCTATAAGAAGCATTTCAAGGTCCCTGAGTGGCCTAGCCAGTCTCCAGACCTGAACCCAATAAGCGGGAGCTGAAACTCAATGTTGCCCAGCAACAGCCCCAAAACCTGAGGAGGAGTGGGCCAAAATCCTGCTGCAGTGTGTGCAAACTTGGTCAAAGAACTACAGGAAACATCTGACCTCTGTAACTGCAAACAAAGGTTTCTGTGCCAAATGTTATATTATGTTTTGGTATTTTTTACATTATTTCTCTCACAGTTGAAGTGTATCTATGATTAAACTTACAGACCTCTCCATTCCTTGTAGGTGGGAAAACCTACAAAATCCCCACTGTACACAGGACTGCTTTCTTGCACAATAGGTCTAAAATTAGAAACATCTTATCTCAGAGTGATGCTAAAAAACTACTTCATGGATTTATTACTTCATGGTTGGACTATTGTAATTCATTACTATCAGGTTATCCTAAAAGCTCCCTGAAAAGCCTTCAGCTGACTAAAAGTGCTGCTGTGATAGTACTGATGGGGACTAGAAAAAGAGCATATTTTTCCCATATTAGCTTCTCTTTATTAGCTCTTTATTAGCTCACTGTTAAATCCAGAATTAAATTAAAAATTTTTCTTCTCACATACAAGGTCTTGAATAATCCGGCTCCATCTTATCTTAAAGATCTTGTAGTAGTCATGACAATTTGCATACTAATGATCATGAAACTGAACTTGCGGCCCATTGTTAGTCAATGGTGCTAGTTTTGGTCACTATGCAAATGTATTATTTATAAGGTTGCAGACAGCTGAGACTGAAGTAAGTGACGAAACGTTTCTCCCATTGAAAACGTCACATCCAGAATTAACTTTGTGGGATTTCCTTACCTAGATGATTTAGCATACATTAAGATATATAGCAATATTTTGTAATAGTTATAGCTCTTTTGTACTGATTTGGTTTGGTTTTGTACCTCAGGGCACCAGTGGTGGCTGGACGGGGGGAGCGCTGGCTCTTTAAGGCTCTCAGTTTGTCTCCCTGAGTCAGTCCGAGCCCACCGTCTGTTAGCTCACTCTGAAAGATAAAACAAACATACTGTATGACAACTGACATGTTACAGCACACACTCACAATAGATAAGTTATACTATTAACAATAGTAGTAGTAGTAGTAGTAGTAGTAATAATTATAGGGCTAAAGTTTGAGTGTTATTACAAGTTCAGGTGACAAACACATTTTTTTTAAATGTGTGTCCTGTTAATGGTACATGGACTGGTTTTTAAACAGCACTTTTCTACTCGAGTACTGAACCATAAATACAGCATGTTTTCATTCACACACACATTCATACTAGCACTTTTTTTCTACATCTGTGTACTTTCTGTCTGACATACACACTCCGGGATTGAAATGTGTGAGCAGCTCAGGGTTCAGTAATTAGCCCACTGGAGACAGGAGCAGCCAGAGATTGAACCACCAACCTTCCGATTAGCAGATGCCCTGCTCTAGCGTCTGAGCCACAATGACCCCTGTGCACACGTGCATGTGCATGTGCATTCAGTATGTGTATGTGTGTATCTCACCTCCTGTAGTTGGTCGGAGCTCTGCGATCGGGACAGGTTGCTATTGTGGTTAGGGTTTGTGTGGATGTGGGTGGAGTTTAAAGTGAGCTCATCCATACTGCTGATGAGATGAGGCACTCCTGTCTCCTCCAGCTTAGCTTTTTGGGATCGCTGATTGTCACCTAGCAACCACAGCGCTGCCTGTTTCCTGTTAATGGAAAAACACATATTTTAACTTTCTCGGTGAACACTGCAACAAAGTCACACTTCCTTAAAATTTATGAGCTGAAAATGGAAAACTTTGGTGGATTAATGTTTTTGGCAGATCTGTTGAAAATTTAACAAGACCTTGAATCTTTTCGTTCTTTAAAGTAGTCGATGGACTGGTTATCAAAACAACAAAAACCTTAAAAATAAAATGTAACCTGCAACAAGATCCAGTGAAAAACATTTTTTTATATTGAATGACAACTTAAATGGTGTTAACCAGCCACAGCTGCTCGGTTCTTGTTGGAAGAAGAGAATCTGATCATCTGACACAATTAAATCGATTCAAATCAGTTCACGTACAACCCAATCACAAGAACAGCGTCACAACGTGCTTTATATTAAAAGGTAAAGACTACAATAATTACAGAGAAAACCCAACAGTGAGATGACCCACTATGAGCAAGGACTTGGCGACAGCAGAAAGAAAAAATATAAATTTTTAAAAGGATGAAACCTCCATCAGAACCAGGCTCAGGTAGGGGCAGTTAACTGGTTGAGGCTAATAATTAGTCACCAAAATTAGAGAAAAGCTGGGTCTTTATGTCTTTAAGACATTTCTGCAGTTTAACTTGGTAACACCTGGATTCATGGATAGATAAGGCTGGGTATCATCTGGATAGCAATGAAAATGTTTACAACATCCAAGCAGCCTAATGAGCTAACAACATCCGGGTGAGCCTGTAACGCTCCCGACTGCAGCAATTCCTGAGCGTGGCACTGCTCGATGCAGGGTTCGACGTGCCCAGGTGCGAGGGCCCAATCATCGCCGCCTGCGGCTTTAATTTCTCCTTGGAATTCTTTTCTGCAAGTCAAAATGTTCCTTCAGACCACTGTTTGTGCTTTTATACATGCAAATCTTATTTTCCTTTAATATATTAAATGCTTTCTCCACTACCTCTAGGTGGCACAAAGATGACTGATCCATGCCAAAGTACAGGGAAAAACAGTAGTCCAGGCAGGAAGTAATAACCCTGTATTACATGTCTGTGTAGGTTCTCAGTCATCCAGGTCACAGCAGTCTCTGGAGCTTGAAAATGGGTGACTGGACCTCTTTTTGTTTGAGGACGTTTCACCTCTCATCTAAAAGGCTTCTTCTTAAAAAATTAATTAATAAATCAGTGCAGCTTAAGCTCAGTAGGAGTCATTAACATGCATGTCATTGGATCAAGTGACCTATTGAGGTCACCTGAACAAAGGCGTGAAAGGGGTTGAGATGCCTGGGGAGGAAAATGAGTATCAGACTGTTGGTGATGTAATCCTCCACCTCTGTTCAATGATGGCTGTTCACAGTGGACAGAGATGCTTCTTTTACTCCTTTTTCAAACCATCTGTCTTCCGGGTCCAAAATGTGAATGTTGGCATCCTCAAAGAGTGCCCTTTCTCCTTCAGATGCAGATGTACAGCTGAGTCTGGTCCTGTCGAGGTGGCTCTTCTATATTGTGCCATTCATTTGTGAAGAGGCTGTTTGGTTTCTCCACTGTAGAGGTCCGAGCACTCTTCACTGCACTGGACAGCATGTACGGAAGAGGGATGAAACAGAGGTCCAATCGCCCTTTTGCAAGCTCCAGAGACAACCTTGAATAGCCTACTACTGAGCTTAAGTGACACCATTTTTTAAAAATAAACAGCAGCTACAACCTTTTATATATAGATGCTATTAAGCTCATGTACCTTATTAGCCTGCTGTTACCATTAATTTCACGTAAATCAGCTCAGAAAAAACAAAGATGCTAAGCAAACAGCCATTTTAGCTGAGTTAGCTGATATCAGTCCACTAATGAACACTATTTGATTACTGTAGGCGTATTCATTTTCATTGCTTTATATAAAGACATTTAGTCGTGACTTGGTGCTTTGTACAAAGCTGAAGTGCACCTATCCATCAGTTGGCTTTGTGCCACATGATTTAGTGTGTGGCTCACAGTCAAGTGTAGCATCATGCCCCCTACCCACCCTGTTACAGCGACTCAGCTTAAAAGCTTTGCTTGCTGAAAGAAAAAGTACAATCAGCTAAGTTAGTTCCCTTTATATGCTGCATGGATAACATTAACAGAGCTTTCCCATATAGTGGAAACAAAGTTAGTTCAGCTTCACTTTCCAAGAGCTGACTTGAGGTGGAAAGCACTGATGATTACGCATCGCTGGTGCTAATATCTTTTTTTAGTGTGGTTCCTTTTCCATGTGCTTCCATGTGATTGTCAAAAATACAAACACTGGACCAACTGTCAAGCATGGTGGTGGTAGCATTATGGCTCTTTTGCTGCCAGTGGTACTGGTACAGTGCACAAAGTAGTTACAGAGGAGGACTGCCTCCAAATTCTTTGACTACACCTTAAATCATCACCTAGACAGTTGAAACTTGGGCACAACTCTGTGTTTGAATGGAACAAAGATCCCAACGCATATCAAAACTGGTTTATAGAATAAATAAAGCAGATCAACATTGAACTTTTGGAATTGGCTTCCCAAGTCCCTAACCTCAACCCTGCTGAAAATTTGTGGACTATGCTTAAAAGCCGGGTCCATTTCCAGGAGGCCAACCAATAAATTAATTTATTGGTTATTGGAACCAGAATTATGCCAGAAGCTTGCTGTTGGCTACCAAAAGCATAGAGTCATGGCCCAGCTTGCTGAGGGACAATTAACCAAATGTTATAACACATGGAGGTGTATGTATATATTTGAGTCTGTGTGCATAATGTTGAGTCACAGATGTATCCTGTGCAATCATTCTACCTTCAAATAACAGTTCAAAGAAATTAAAAGCCCAAAATACCCATGACATTCATACCCCATGATGACCATATACAAACTTTTGACCACACCTGTAACTCTTTTTGGGCACATCTTCAATAAGATTTGGAAGCAAAAGTTTGATACATTAAAGAACTGAATTTTCTGTTGTGTTTACTTCCCTCTTAAGAATTAGTCTGCTGTTATTTCTGAAAGATGAGAACAGCACAAGAATTAAAAGTATAGAGGCAATCAAATAAATAATGAGAGACTCACTCCTCCAAGAAGTTCTGCTGAGGTCCAATCACAGAGCCTGGTCTGCAGATCCGTATCCATGCGATGGCCTCACCTGCTGTGAAGCGGTAATGTTTCATCAGGTAACAGCCAATGAGAGTCCCCGTCCTGCCCAGACCAGCTGACAGAAAGACAGAAGTGAACCAGGAGTCAGCAGAGCACTATCAAAGTAAACCTCAAACATTTCAGAAGCATTCCTTTAAATAAAGAAAAGAAAACAAATTGTCTTTGTTTCAATGACAAACTCCGTACATGAACGCTGACCTACTGCACTATACTGTTGCAGACTCCAGAGACTGTAATTATTCCTGTTAAACTTCTAACGCTTGCCTGAAGTGTGTATTCATAGGAGATATATGGAGATATATTATGATCTAATGTGTCTCTGGACAAGTCCTGTTTTTAAAAAAAATGGATGGCTGGCATGCAGATATCCACACTAAGACTTGAACTCAGTCTGACGATGAAATTCAGGTCACTCTGACACAAGTGGCACCTAGCAAATCTATTACCGTGGAAACTGTAACATGATCCAACTGATACCACAGAGTAAATTAGGGTTAATAAGAGATGTCCTGTGATGTTCTGTAATACTGGCTTTGAGGTATTTATAGTAGTTTAACTATCATGAAGAAATATAGTTTATTAACCATTCAAAACATTTATTCACAATTAAAATTTTAAGAAACTACTGGTTCAGCAGTTTTAAAATGCTGAAAGTTAAGTAAGCATGCTTCCAGGAGTAATGTGGTGAAAAGTTTTCATTTGGCAGAACCAAGTTCTGTGACAGATTTAAATCTAAATATCCAACGTGGCTTTTGCACATACAGTAGGTATGAACAGCTTGTACAGCTTGTACGCTCATAATTCACCTTAGCAAGCAGATACAAGCACATCACAGAATCAGCTGGGTCAGACAGAAGGATGGGAGGACTCTCACCTTTGCAGTGAACGGCCACAGCACCATCTGTACTCTCGCAGATGTGCAGAAAGCGCCGTGTGATGATGTCACTCGGTGTGCTGCCATCTGGGAAGAAAAGTTCGTAGTGGTTGAAGCCTGCGTCAGTGAAGCGTTTGGCATCGTAGATTTTCTTGTTAAGACGGATGACAGTAGTCACGTTGTGTTTTCTGAAGTAAGGGAAGTAAGCCTCAGGGGCATGTAGAGGGTAACCTGCAGGAAGCAAAATGACAACAGATGTTAAATATACCCTTTAATGCTTTCCTTGGCAGACTAACTGGGTTGGTCTGACTTTAATTCATTCACAGCTGTTCTCCAGCTGGCCTGATTTCCTGGTCAAGATGTGATGTCACACATCATAATCATCATATGACTGGAGAGGGCCAAAAACCCAGAATGGACTTTTAAAATCAATAAGTTCTGCTTTTTCTTTGGATGCACATGTTAAATCTCTGGCACACTCTTGCTTTTATCACCTAAGAAATATTGCCAAATTATCTTCTATTATTTCCCGGTCTGAATTAGAGATGGTTATTCATGCATTCATTTCCTCTAGGCTAGATTACTGTAATGCATTATTTACCTGTCTCAGCACTCAATCTATAGATCGCTTACAGGCAGTTCAAAATGCTGCTGCAAGACTTCTCACTGGATCTTCTAAATATTCCCACATTACTCCGTTATTGATTCAGCTACACTGGTTACCTGTGAAATTTAGGATTGAATTCAAGATCCTAATTCTAACCTTCAGAGCTCTTCGAGATCAAGCTCCCGCTTATATTAGTGAACCTCTGCTTCCATATACTCCTGCCCGTTCTCTGAGATCACGAGATCAAGGACTATTGGTTGTACGTCCGACAAGATTGAAGACAAAAGGAGACAGAGCCTTCACCGTTACAGCTTCCCGTCTTTGGAACTCTCTTCCTGCTCAGCTGAGAGCAGCCGACTCAGTTGCAGCTTTTAAGGGACTTTTAAGACGTATCTTTTTAACTTGCATTTGCTTAAATTTTATATCTATTTTATTTGCTAGTGTAAAGCACTTTGTGACACTTGTCTTGAGAGGTGCTATAGAAATAAAGCTTTACTTACTTACTTACTTACTTACTAATCAATATTCTTCTTTACTGACTATTCTGTCCATGTGAGAGGCAGGAGCAGTCTAGAAATCAAAGCCAGACATATTTTGTATTCCTTCCAAAATGCACAAACCGAGACTTTAAATCTTTTTGAAGTTCTTCAAACTTAACACTACAACACCCGATGATCGCCACTGAACCACCTGTTACTTGCCCGTACGAGCCATGAACAGCTGGTTAACACAGAGTGTATCACCACTGAGATGTCTGATCAAAGACTCTTTGAATTACCATAATTACACAACCATTTGTCCTATCGGAAAAATTCAAACGGTCTCTGGAAGCTGCACTTCACACCGAACACAGGGTTATTATAATCATTGTTGCTGGAAGTACGTGAACAGCAGCACTACTGAAGTACCCTGTTTCACAGACGACATATTCAGCGTTAAAAGGTTTATCATGCACATCATTGGAAATCTCATTTTACCTGAAAGAAACAGAAAGAAAGAACGAGCTTCTGATGATGTCACACCATCAAAAGCTCAAACTGCACATATTTAACTGCAGACATTCTGGCTTGCTATGACAGAAGAAAGAGGGCAGCCTGAACATGTTCACTCACCGTTCTCTACTTTAGTCTTAGGATGAGGACCACTGAAGGCCAAAAACTTCCCTGGAACAATCCAGTTCAGGTCTCCATTCTCCACCCGCTGCCAACACACAGAAACACAGCTTAAAAGAAAAAACAAAAAACTCAGAGGCTTTAGAAGACGTAGTTTTAATCCTGGATATTTGTCTGTTAAGATTAAATAATATGCTGTACAGCTATGTACGACTGCGGGACTACATCAACTTTCTAAAAAGTAAACGGTGTACTACATTCAGACAGTAATTAAGGTTATAGTGAAAAACAGGTATTTTGCTTAATCAAATATACAACTATATAGTAAAGGAGTATTTCATAACTTCCATTATCGTTGCATGGGTTATGGCTTACCTGTACATGTCAAAAACATGCACCTAACACCGCATAAAATAATATGATCGATCATATTCAGGTACATTTTTTCAGAGTAAAGCATCACGTCAGTTAAACCTCTGGGATACTGAACTGGTCGGGTAAGTAGCAGAAGGGGCTGTTAATCAGTTTCATCTGTTGTTAATTAAATTAACAACAGATGCACTAGAGGGGCAACAGTAAAACAACCCCCAAACAGAATGTTTTCCACCTGTAAAACCACTCACATTTTTCCCTCATCTTTTTTGGGGGTTTATTTTCTCACTAGTTTTGCATTTGACTGGGGTCAGTGTCACTACTGGTAGCATGAGCACCTGGACCCTGAGGAGGCTGCACTGGTAGTCCAACTCCTCCACTCAAAGCAATTCATCACCACTGGTGTCAGAGCCACTAGCCAAAAGTAACTGAGGGACCAATCACGCTTGTGTGAATGTCTCTGACCAAACAATCTGACTTCATGAGGACTGACGTCCTCTAGAGTGGGCCCTGTGCTCACTGCCCAACTGGCATTTGTCGTAGAATACCACAGTTGGCAGGTTCAAGCGCTTTGAGACGACTGTTTGTTGTGATTTGGCGTTATACCAATAAATCTTTTTTATTTAATTCACTCATTTAGTTCAAAAGCGAATAATGTGAAAGGGTCTGGAGAAGTTGTGGAGAACGTTATGTTGCCTGTAGCATCGTTCAGTACAACCGTTTACATGGTTGGTCAGCGATGGTCTGGAAAGGCATATTCATGGAGCGACGCAGCCTGGCTGCCATTAGGACCAATTGTCAGACCCTATGCTGGTGCAGTGGGTCCTGGGCTCTTCCTGGTGCACGACAATACCTGGCCTCATGTGGCAAGAGGCAGTTCCTGGAAGATGAAGGAATTGATTCCATTGACTGGCTCCCATGCTGACCTAAATCCCTTAGAACACCTCTAGGACAGGGGTGTCAAACTCCATCACAGAATGAACCAAAACTGAACACACTATCTAAGCTGTGGGCCAAACAGGTTAACATTGAAACCGAAAATATGAAATATGAATTTGAATGGCTAGAATACAGCAACTTTCCCCTCCCCTAAAAAATATAAAATTATATTTTTCTTCAAAAATACCATCAGTAAGTCGCAGACCACAGCTCATTTACATGTGTGATTTTGTTTTTACTATTATCAATAACTTATTTTCTATAACTTGACAACATCTCTGTTTTAAGTAAACAAACTTGAACGCCTTTTTCTTGGTAACTGATATACATGTTGAAAGTAGATTTCCCTGGGTCAAATTCCCAGCGAGGCGTTGTCAGTTTTCTTAAGCCACCTGGAGATTCAAGAGCCAATCCCTTATGGCTTTTACCTTACTCAAATTACATCCATGTAGCCATCACCACATCGCCTTAAATGTTGCTGTAAAAATGCTGACCAATGTTTTTATCCGCTGACAACTGATGCTCTAGGACATTATGTTTTAGTTTATCCAATGCAGTCAGGTCACACCTCAGACTGTCCAGGAGCTCTGGGATGCCCTGGTCCAGATCTGAGAGGAAACCCCCAGGACATCATCCGCTGTCATTAGGAGATGTTGTCAGGCATAAAAGCACTCTGGATCCATACAAACTTCCATTTCAAGTTGCTGCAAGGACATTCAGCAAAATGGACCATTTTGTATTTTATAAAATTTTCACTTAATTTTTGGAGTATCTTTGAATTCTATAGGCTGATAATTTCATTTCCATCAAATGATGTGACATCCTTTTGTTCCTAAATTATTGCCCAGTCCCAGTCAATAGCAGGTGATTGCTGGGCAACAAGATGCCATATGAGAAAAGAACCTACAAGAGCCTAAAATGTACCTTTGTGCCAAGTTGCTCAATGACTTTGGTAAACAGTAAATGTTTGTTAGTACGTTTCTATTCTGCTTGAGCACTTCACTGTCTCATGCTTTCAATATGTAAGATAAGGACAATGAACTTTGTACTAATCTTTTTTTGGCTGGAGTTAGTCTATGTTTAGTTGTAATCTCAAAAGTCAAAGTCAAAAGACTCTCAAATTGGCTCAGATGCCTTTTTTGTCAAAAGGATGTCAAATGCTTTTCCTTGTCCAAAGTTAATGTAATAGACAGTGACTTCATGAAGTAAACATAGGCTGCAGCTGGATACTACTAATTTGAGTATTCATACCTCATAATGTTCATACTCGTCCACGTCAAAGGTTTCAAAGTTGAAGAAGCCATGCTGCAGAGCCTGAAACACAGAACATCCGACACTGTAAACTGAACAAAATTGAGGCCAGGAAGAGCCACAACCCAGCTGGAAGGTAGTAGCAGTAAAGGCCTGGTAGATCATCTTAGAGAAGTCGACATTTAGGGAGGTTCATGGCTTCCAGACGAGGTC
>VOQJ01002129.1:22742-34294 GCA_015052665.1 Apistogramma diplotaenia | reverse complement strand
AGTAGGCTACAAACAAATTCGAATATTTTTGAGGTGTACTTGCCTAGCCCCTTTTGCCCTGTTAGAAATACTCACCTGCATGAGACTGTGTGTGACAGCGCTAAGCAAACAGGCAGGCTGACATTTACAACCGTTACAAAAGCATTTATGGTACTAATCATAAAAAGCAGCTAGGATCAAAAAGGAAACCTCAGTGGATATGGCTGTAAAAGTGGAAATATTTTGTCAACTACGCCTTCCAGTGCCTTTACATGGGCTATTAGCACCGCTCTACTTCAAAATCTACTCACTTGCTCTCCGAGACCTATTAATTAGACATGATTTCTAGTTTGTTAGCGCGTTGTCCCGCTGAGATCCGCATATTCCTGCTGAAGCAACAAGTTCTAATGAGCTTTTTTGAGGCTTTTTTCTATTTGTTTGTTTTCCCTGGTTTATTTCTTACCACAGAAACTCAAAGCAAACTCGATTTTCGAACTTTCTACTGCGTCAAAACGCACGAATGAGACGATTTAAGGGGCCCGTTCTGGCGACGCACCGCAGGTGCATATTGGACGCATTTTTAAAATTATCTGGGCACTGGCTGCAGTTATGTAGTGATGACGCAGTGGAAAATAGATAATAAATTAACGCCTCCGAGCGGTGTCGGCCCTGAAGCCGGCAATAAAGGATACTTTCACAAAGTACTTATCTTCCAGGATCATATCCAAACATTTTCTTTCTTAAAATTTTCATTGTTACGATGCTCCCATTATTGTGGACAGTAAGTTTCGCATTTTAAGGAGTTGAATAAGAAGCATAAGAAGCTGTGTTATGTCAAAAACACTTGTGCAAACGATTTTTTTTAATGTCGAGACAAAATTATTATCATTCAGCACCTCGTTGCATAACAGACAGAGGCAGGTGTATGGTTACAATGTGTGTGCAGATTACATTGCTTTAAAAGCTCCAGAAACACTCCGTCGCGTCCGTCAATCATTTACTGTCCACTTACTCATACAATTATCGGGAAAAAAGGCTACAAAAAAGTGGTGAACTTAAAGAAATAAATTTTCAACCGGGGCTACTTTATTTTAACTGTCTGTAAAAAAAAAAGAAAAGAAAAAAAAAGCGTCATATCAAACAAGCCACTCGTTGTTTAAAGTGAGAATATGTTATCAACGTCTCATAAACCAAGACCGGGCTAATTGATCACCCGTTTATATTGCTGTGGAAAGACATGCTGGAAATGATCAGGGTTATATGAGTTTAACTTGACACTTCAAAAATTTAGCTGCTTTAATGTGCAGCCTGCTGTGAAGATCAAGAAAAGAGCTTTTACGGAATGCCGCAGGGAATTAAAATTAATATTATTATTTTAAACAAACAAACAAACAAATCAATAAAATACAAGGGTCCTAAAATTTGCTCTCAAACAAAACAGTTTTTAAAATCATGACCTCGATTTCGAGCATCTAAAGGCCTGAAACAATTCTGCTCGAAATTTGTGCTAAATAAAAAAAAAAAAGTTTAAAGCTTCAAAATTATGAATTAATACTACAGCATTAAAGCAATATCAGGGTCGATTTATTGATTTCGTTTTACCTTATATTGCAACTGTTAATCATTTGAGAGCAGATCTATTTGGCTAAGCTGCGAGTGAAAACTATTAGGAAAATCTGTGTTGGCACATAGTTACAGTACAAACCTCTTTTTTTCTTTTACGCTTTGTAAAAAGAAGCAAACTTGCTCGCAATAAACTGTTTTCTTAGGTGAACGTTTGCTGTACTTGGTTACATATTTTAGTGAGGTCTCATCTCTAAATCAGGCATTCGTGTTGTGCAGTTTTGCTTCGAGGGTGAACAACTCTGCCTTCGCTACTTTGTTTACGGACAAAATCAAGTGCAGATTTGAGAAATTTCTTATTCTGCCGAGAAGAAATTTCCTGGTTCATTCTAAAACCAGAAATATATATTTTTCAAAAGTTGCATGCACAGAATACCTCTGCTCCGTTTCTCGGTTTTTACGCGCCGCTGCCGCACACTGCACGCCTGAATGACACGCAGGTACCTGTTTGATCACGGGCCAAACTTAAGAAAAGTGTATCCAAGAACATATAGAACCCTAAATCACCGTGAATCAGAAATCAATATTAATAATTACCTGCTAAGTACGTGTAATCAACGCGTTCCTGTATTAACACACGATGACAGACCACTGTTCCTTATTATATGTTTAAAAAAAAAGAAAAGAAAAAATAGGCACTGAATCTAAGCATGTAAACTTTAGTGGGTTCACTTTCAGCGGTATAACGCTCCAGTGAGGTGGAAGCTTTGTGCAGTCTACCGAGATTCAAATGAATGACAGTGCTTACCCTGCATGTTCCTTGGCATGTGCCCTTGTTCGCCATACGATCGAGAGAGTCCCAGGGATTCAGTCTCGACTTTGGGCAGCATGACAGCACTGCCGGCCTGAGATAGAGACTCCGCACCACCCGGCGGGACACCTGGATGTCAGAGACAGACGTTCGCACAAACACCCCCAAAAGACTGTTCTAAGCGACTTTTATCGGTCTATTTCTTACTTTATGTATCTCTCTGACTTCCAATTATCAGACAGTGCTCCAAAGATAAAGCCCTAGACTTTCTCTAAGCGGCAGGGTTGCATCGCCGTTGTCAGGCTGCGTTGATTCAGCTACAGTAATGTCAAAATTGAAAACGCATTTACGCAAAAAAAAGAAAAAAAAGAAAAAAAAGGAAAGGAAATCTCAGGAATAAGAGAAGAAAAAGAGACGATTCCTTCTACACTAACGAGTACTTTCGCGAAGAGTTAGGGAATCACTCTGTACTTAAGAAAACAGCACAAGGTCCGGATTAGAATACGCTGGTAAGTTTCCCTTTATCTTTTCCAAAAGTCTTTAAAGCGCGTCAGCCATTAATGTGAAACTGTCAGTGAAACTTTCAGCCTTGAGCAGACAAGCACGAGCCGCCGGGGCCGCCCTCTCCTGTGCTTAAAGCCGGATTCGGTGAGTCGGTCGGACTGTCTGGAGATGTGGAGACCTCTCCTCCTCCTCCTCGCGGCTTTGTTTACTCCGCTCTCTCCAATCCGAGACGCATGCGGTCGTCTGACATCATCTTTCTCCGACCCAATCAGGTAAGGAGACCGGAAAACATCGCCTCAAACTCTCCAGTTCTTTCTCTCTAAAATCTCTTCTATTTAATTCCGTTAATGATGGACTTTAAAAGCGGAGGGAGAACAAGGAAATCAAGAGAAGTGATGCAACTGTAGGGAGAGCACCGACTCCGTATGAGCGCACGGAATGCAAATACAGCACAAAGCGCAAGGTATGTGGACCAGAGCGCTTTAACACAGGCGCGCATTCATGAGCGTGAGAGCACACAAAGTAATTTTTGATAAAACTGCTCATCTTCATTTATATATAACATTAACCTTAGTAACCAAATTACCATTTTAGCCTACCCTCTAATACAACTGTATGAACTTTAAAGATGAACTATAGAGGTAAAATGTAGCTTTCTTTCTTGCTTTCTTGCTTTCTTTCTTTCTTTCTTTCTTTCTTTCTTTCTTTCTTTCTTTCTTTCTTTCTTTCTTTCTTTCTTTCTTTCTTTCTTTCTTCTGTATGTGCTATCCTATCTCAAAACGCAGTACATTTTCCACAAAGCAATATAAATTTCGTGGAAAACTCGAGCATCGTCGGCCTCAGGCTTGAAATGACCTCATTTTCGAATCAAATCACCCCCTTTATACAATAAATGATACCTTTGCTTCTGAATTATTAGCAGTAATTGGCTGAGCAGGGATCAATTAGTGGTCTGACGTCACTGCCTGATTTAAATTAAATACACGCGAAAAAGAATTATACTACAACGTCCCTGTAATGCTCTACCACCATCACAAAAAAGCACATCTAACTTATTTTAGTTTATATAAGGGAGTAAATATTCAGCCTTTGAATCAATTGCAAGTCTGATCTGCGTTTAGTCAGCTTAAGGAAACGCTCAGAATCACGGTTCCTGCTGTCTGCGCATGTCTCTGATGCATCTTCGCAAATTACTCAGCAGAGAAACATTACTGTTTCCCAGAACCATTATAACGGAACGTTGCATTAATGTCTTTAGTTCCCGCAATAACGTGCATGCAAAATAATTTGGGTATAATTTAGTCATGAGGAAAACTGACAGAAAAGGTGACCAGATCCTGAAAGGCAGAATGGGTGAAAAGGGTGTTCTCAGGAGCGAGCAAGAAAGTAAGGGGAAGACCCGGAAAGTCACCGGACAAATCAGACTAATGTAAAGAGTTACAGAGGGACACACACACACACACACACACACACACACACACACACACTGCAATATAGGACAAAAAAAACACAAAATACATGGAACACAGAAAAGGAAACTCCTCATTTTATATAACAAGCAAAATTGCAGTTCCAAGTAAAATATTTAGGAATTTAATTAGATAATAAGGTGAAAGTACTTTATCAAGCTGCTTAATCTTCCAACTCTTCACTGAAACACAACACAATTAAAACCAGAAACACAGACTGAGGACAACCACAACTGTCGTAGTGCTCTTTCTTTTTTCTACAGCTTTGACTCGCTGTAAAAAGTTGTGATGTTTATCCACAACCATGCATTGTGGATAAACATCATTGTTGCCATTATACATCAAGAAATCTTACTTATCCACATCAGATTATAGGTTATAACACTGTCACAGAGAGGTTTTCAACATACAACATGTTTTGTTGTTGTGCCCTCAAAATTTGCCAAATGAAACACTAGCTACCAGTCTGGATTTATTACCTAAATCAAGTGGAATTTAATTTTAGGTAACATGTGCTTCATTTTCTAAATAGATTTTCAGTAACTGCAGCTAGTTTTAAGAGTCTTACACACACAAAACAGGCTCACATGCGCTGATCAGGTCCTCTTTGGAGCTGACTTGTCGCTGCATTGCTCCCTTTTCTCTCCTGCATTGCTCTCCTACCCCCACCCCCCCCCCCCCCCCCCCCCCCCCCCCCCCCCCCACCCCAGAACACGAGTGAGTTATTCTTGCTTTGTGAGGACACTCATTTAAAGAATGCAATTGTGTGGCTGCTAACTGTATCCTAACTCAAACCTAAATTTTAAAGTAAACTTTAACTAACTGTTTGGAGTATGGAGGCTTCTTTGTTTTGTTTGTTTCAAGTACCTGTCATGTTACTTTGTAAGCAGACTTATGCTCCCACTTCATCAGTACACTATTCACTTGTACTTTTGTGTGCTCGCATACACACACAAACACAGGCATACAATATGCTTCTATTATAGTTCCCACAAGACATATCCCATGCAGACACATTTTCTTTACATAATGATCTAGTCATCTTTGGTGGAACAAGTGAGATGCAGTATGCTCAATTACTAATTAATTAATCTAAAACTGAGAACTTTGCTTTTGAAATGACATTAATTAAACAGAATTTTAATCACTGGCTAATATCTGTATCCACACACAGACATACACAGAGGTCTTTTTTTTTCTTCTTCCTTCTTTTTAGATGATGTGTTGGTGGCCTGCAGATTAATCCCAGGTTTGTCACAGTCCCGGGGGTTCCACCAATCAGCAATATACTCTCAGTACTAAGATGGGATTGGTTGAAACTGGGTTATTTGCAGGCAGTGGTGGGTGGAGACAGAGACTGACAAGCAGGAGAGGACAAGTAGAGGCTGAAGGGTGAGGGGGTAGCAGGGTAGGTTATAAAATGACACAGAGACTGATAACACCTTCTCTGGCAAGATAGCTCTACTGGAATGATTAACTTATTCAGAACAAGAGAGAGAAAGCGAGGGGCCCAGTGAGTGATGTGGCGAAAGGTAATAAGAAACACAGAGGAAGTGAGGGAGTGTAAGGATTAGGTCAAAAATTGAAGATGAAACATGAAGAGAATAATGTTTATTCATAACAATCAGAAACTTTCGTTTAACCAGCTAGAGAGAGACTCTGGGCCTCTGCAGGTTGCAGTTTGAGGTACTAAAATGAGACATCAAATGACAGAGAGGAGAACGGCTCAAACTTTGGACTACTTACCTTCCATGTTATGGTTCCAAGTTTGGATTTATCTGATTGGCACTCAGGCACAAACAATGACAATTTGAGCAGTAACACTGCTGTCTGTAAAAATATTCTTTTACATGCAATAAGTAATTCAAAACACAAAAAAATTAATTAAATGAAAAGAAAAGTCATGCATTTTCACTTTCACTTGGACTGAATGTCATCTTTTTGCATGCATGTTTCCATTTGGAGGACTGACAGTTTGTATACTCTCAGCTTGCATGTGAGTTTTTTGAGGGTGTTTGTGTTTGTGCGTGCACTGTGTTCATGAATGAGTGTATTCCTGCATGTGCAACTGTTCTGATCAAATAACAATAGCCTTGGAAACGTACGGCAACACACACTAACATCATTAAATTATAATCAACACACATTTGCTATTCATAAGCAGGAAATCACCCCTCCACCACCATCCACTGACACACAGGCACCCACATACACACCTCTCTCCCCTACCTACTACCGCTTTCTGTATTTAAGATGTAATGTAAACAGTCATTTGTTCTAAAAATATAGCAGTACCCAAAGTACAGAGCAACAACTCATAAAACAAAACAAAGAATGTGATGGTGTGACACAAACAAAACTTGACAGAGGTAAACAAAACATGAGAGAAAGGAAGTAGCCGAGTAGCTAAGGTCATTAACTGTCTAGATTAAACTTTAAATATAAATTTCAGTGCAACCTATTTATTCATATAGCATCAAATCTCAACAACCAGTCATCTCTAGGTGCAAAAAATAATTATAGAGAAAATACAACAATTAGCAAGCACTTGTGACAGTTGTATGGAAAAAGTTCCCTTTTAACAGGAAGAAACCAGGCACAGGGAGGGCAGTCATCTGCTGTGACTGGTTGGGGGTGAGGGGAGAGACAGGACAAAAGACCTGCTGTGGAAGCGAGACAGAGCATAATAATAAATTGCGATTTAATGCAGAGTGATGTATAAACACATAGAGTGAAAAAGATAGGTGAAAAAGAAATACTCAGCAGCCTAGCATAACTAAGGGAGGGTTCAGGATCCCCTGATCCAGCCCTAACTATAAGCTTGGTCAAAAATGAAAGTTTTAAGCCTAATCTTAAAATTATGGAGGGTGCCTGTCTTCCAAATCCAAACTGGGAGCTGGTTCCACAGAAGAGGGGTCTGAAAGTTGAAGGCTCTGCCTCCCATTCTACTCTTACTGTAAGTATCCTAGGGACCACAAGTAAGCCATCAGATAGCAATGTGCTCTATTGGGGTAATATGGTACTATGAGGGCTTTAAGATAAGATTGGGCCTGATTAGTCAAGACCTATTATGTGAGAAGAAGGATTTTAAATTCAGCTCTGGATGGGGGGGGGGCAAATAAAGAGAAGCCAATATGGGAGAAATATGCTCTCTCTTTCTAGCCCCTGTCAGTGCTCTTGATGTAGCATTTTAGATCAGCTGTTTTTCAGCAAGCTTTTAGGACAGCCTGATAATAATGAATTACAATAGTAGTAAGAGACTTCTGATGTTGTGCCTGGACTTTGTTTTCTGCCCATCTATCACAGCTGTGGTCTTGTGTTACTTGTCAACCACCAGTATGTTTGTTTGGTTGGCCAGCAGCTCCGTGTCTCTCTGGAACTTGGAAGTCCTCTGGGACTAACCCTGTTATTCTTAACCACTTTTTGTGATGTCTTCCATAAGGACTTTGGGCCTTCTAATCCATAGGCAGCACAGATGTTTCTGTACACCACTTTGTTGTACCACTTATGCTGTCCCACCTTGCGTCTCACATTCAGCAGCTTGGGTATGTGATGACCGGTGGGATGTATATATTGATTGCTTTGATTTTATGTAGGCCTATGTAGAACAGCAGCAGGCCCAATGCCTATCCTTAAATTTTCCTGGTAGTCTAACCTTGATTCAAGAGGAACAATGGGGTTTTTGTTCTGGTCATGGAACAGTGGACTAGTTCTTTACCCTATCAAGGATATTTGAGTGTGTGGGAATTTGCCCATACAGTCTACAAGTGTTTTGTGGACTCGAAGAAGGCATTCAACCATGTCCCTTGGAGTATTCTGTGGAAGGGGCTGTGGGTGTAGGGGGTGTCTGAAATTTTGTTATATTATATATAACTGCAGGAGAGCTTGGTCTGCATTGCTGGCAGTAAGTTGGACTAATTTCAGGTGAATGTTGGACTGTGCCACGGCTGCTCTTTGCCATTGATTCCAAATTTCAAGGTGGCAGACTTCTACCTTTGTGTCCTGAGATTCCCATCTTTACCTTTTGCAGATGATGTGGTCCTGCTGGCTTCATCAGGTGGTGATGAAGTGAACAGATTGCACTGGAGCGGTTCGCAGCCAAGTGTGAAGTGGCAGGTATGAGCACCTCTACATGTAAGTTTGAGGCCATGGTCTTTAGCTGGGAAAGGTGGAGTGCCCAATTCGGGCCAGGGACGTGTTGATGCCCCAAGTGTCTTGGGATGTTGTTCATGAGTGAGGGAAGAGGTGAGTGGGAGATTGACAGATGGATTGGGGCTGTGGCTTCAGTGATGCAGATGCTGCACTGGTCCAGTATTAGCTCTGTTTGGAATGCATTCTGATTAAAGGCTTAAAGATTTTGTCCACCAAACTTTTTTTGCTGAGTAACAGACAAAGACCGTTCACTAAAATTGCATGCAAATAAATAGTTGCTAAGTAAGATGAAAAGGTGAATAGCCAATCAAAATCTAAAAATACAATAGTCAACGAGCAGCCAGCACAGTTTGATAAGTCAGAAAAACGATGTATTGCAGATAGTAAATAGACAGACAACTGCTGTGTCACTTCTGCACACAGCTGCCTTTTATGAATGAGCAGACAAATATATGGCTCACTTCTACAGTACATAGCTCTAGCACAGCACGCAATAAATTTGTAGATACTGTAGATCATAACTGAACTGATCTATTCTTCAAAGTACATTTCTTGTGATGTCTTCCATATGGACAGTTTTGGGGTATTGAAGTCATGCTGAGAGACCGAAGGTAAATCCTTCTCCGTTTTCTTGACGCTTTCCATGGGAACATACTCTGCTGAATCTCAGTGTTTAAACATCTTTCCTCTGTCTATCAGCTTTCAGTAACAACTTAAAGCATATGTTAACAAATGGCTACAAAAGCAGCAGCCATATTTTGATTGTGGTACTTTTTAATCTGGCGTGAGCAGAATCCTACTGTTGTTAAACTAAAATCCAGAATCAAATAGTTTTTAGATGAGGCAGAGTTGGCAGACATAATAAATATATGATTAAACCTGTATTATGTGCTCACTGATATTGACATTAAAAAGTTGTATGATACAGAGAAAACAGCAAAACACACAGTGTTTCGCTCTGAAGAAAAAAGCTAATTTCTTTAAAAAAAGAAAAAAAAAGATATATTTCATGATCTGTTTTTTACATTCTTACATTATACTCTCAAATTCTCTAATTCCTCAGTAAGTCTTGTATTCCTTTAACTTTCTATTGTGCCCCCAGGTCAGCTGCTGTTACCTGCTGGTCTCCAGGTCTTTGCATGAAAGCAGTCAATGGAGGAAACGAAGTGTGTCAACAGCAAGTGTTGACATTTGGCTTTCGAGATAAACCTCACAGGGGATCAAACAAAGACTGGCTCCTTTGACTGGAGAAAGGAGTGTGTGTGTTTGTGTTTGTGTGCACACACATGTTTGTGTAAAGATGTTTCAGTGTTGCAAGATTTCTGCTGACGACCTGAAGTCGAAGGACGCTGATAATTGTCTGAGGGCTTTGGTTATCTCCATGTCAAAAGGCTGAGTGAACTTAAAAGTGAGATGAGGTGCACGGCACACATGCAAACACGTTTTAATTATTCATAGTTTTACACACACACACGCACACACACACACACACACACACACACACACACACACACACACACACACACACACACACACAAAAGAGAGATACAAATACAAAACAGTAAATACATGAAAATATTATTCTGACATGACTGTGCGCTCAAATATGAAACACACACTGTAACAAGTGTGCAGATGTGAAAGAATTTTTGACTCGCTCACCGTAGAATGAGAAAAATGTAAAGATCATAGAGGGAGGTTCATTTGTGAATGACACTCAAAAGGAGGAAGAATCTTCCAGTGGTTGAATAAAGAATGGGCAACATAATTTCTCCCCTAAAGAAACGCTGCAGAGATAATAAACATGTCTGGAGACCAGCTTCAGGATAGATACACATCAATATGCTCTTTGCTACAGGGAATGCAATCTAACAAGCGATTCATGTGATTCCAGGATGTCTTTCAAGTTTCATCTCAAAAGTGCTTCACAGATCCTTCATTCTACCTGTACAGTTCTGGTTTAGTCCAGTTCAAATCTATAGGTTTAAATGCCCCCAACTGGAAACATTTTGTCCCCTTCCTGCTAAAAATAAAGCAGGAGACCCACCATAACTGGTTAAATAAATAAATAAAAATATTTGTATCAGAATCAGACTCTAACTAAGGAGTGTGGCTTTTCTTACACAATACACAATGTTTTAAATGGAATGGCAGTTCATTTTTCCACACATGTGCTGTCTGGGGATGCTGACAAAATAGGCAACGAACACTGTGTTGCACTACAGCCCAAAGGAGGACATAAAAACACTGTAAGCCAAATCCAGTAGTTGTTTATTGGTTTTAAATTGGCCTTAAAATTTTGAGAATTTCTGATGGTTGTTTAGACATAGCTGTGGTCTGTGGGCATACATTCAAAACTAGTGGTAATGCTAGCCATACCCTACCTTAAATGGTTGCACAAACATATAGGCATTTTCCTATTGTGTTCACATAGGAATTAAAAAGTCAGTCTATGAGTCTGCAGTTCCTCTAAGTGCATGGATATTCGTATGGTCACTCCTCTGGCCATAAGAAGAAAATTAGGCATGCTTTGCTCTTAGTGGAGCTTTGTAAAGTTTGCAGAAGCAGCAGCGAGAGAAGTTCTATATGAGGCTAAATGTCCGACCAACATCCCTAATAGAAGGGAGAGAGAAGGTGGGCAAGGGAAGATGAGAAAGAAGAGGAAGTGATGAAGCAGAGAGGAGTTAAAAATTGAGTCAAACTCACTTTAAACACACATTAAAAATATAGTGATGGCCACATGAAAGTCAGCAAAACCCTGGCTTATACTGAGCATTGCTTTTTAAGTCACTGTCTTCGTATCCTTTAGGTGCATCATGATTATTGAAATGACATTACATTTGGTAAAGGTTTGTCTTGAATATTTGGGGTTGCAGTTAAGTTTAGTGTGACATGAACTGATATGCTACGAGCCTTCATATATTAAGGCCAGACAAAGTTCTGCATTGGCTCTAAATTCTGCCATTGAATGTGAATCTTTTCATATTCATTCAAAGAAATGGGTTGCAAATGAAGACAAAGAAATCTTAATAATTGACATCAATGCTTCCACATACAACACAAGGCAACAATCC
>VOQJ01002128.1:20819-30866 GCA_015052665.1 Apistogramma diplotaenia | reverse complement strand
CCCCGGAATCGTTTGCGCGTGGCTTGTTGATTCTGCAACAAAATAAAACAACAAAACAAATTGATCCGTACATTTCATTTACCTGTCACTTACACTTTAAGCAGTCAAGGAGTGTAAAGTAATTTTAAATCAACTTCAGCAATTAGTTTACTGGACTGCAACAGTGAAAGCCTACAAGGCCATCGGAGACAAAATGCTGCCATTATTCTGTTTTATTACCGAACAGCAGCTCGGCATACTGCAGAGAAGGACACCACAGGCATTTTAGCTGTACTCTTCAGTGTATCACTGATGTAATGTGACAAGGAAGTGACCAATTGGTCTTATCTTGTGGCTAGAGAGAGTCTGTGGTATGTCTTTGGGGGCGACAGTAGCTTTGTGCTCCAATGATTATACTGTGTGACAACAGGAATCAACAACTAGTCGGTACTTTAGAAGGAAATAATGGTTTTACTTTTTCATTTCTAGATAAATGCAGAGATGCAGCAAGTTGCTGTCTTTCCTCTGTCAACAGGACACCAGGCTACAGCAGAAACACTACACTGTGGTCTGTGCCCTACTTGCAAGCACTTACATCCTTTACCCGAGCAAAAACACCAACCTGAGTTAACTCTGTCACACTTCAGGCTTAGCCCTAATTAGTGGAAGGCTTTGTCTGTGCAAGGTCCTGCTCTTCAGGCACTGCTCAAGTCCCCCACAGAGACAAATGTGACAAGATTAACTTGGCACTGTATTTTTTTTTTTTTTTTACTGAAATAATAACCTTCACTTTACATGAATCTTTTATCTCATTTGTACATTCATTCTCATTCCATTTACAGTGCTGAAATCAGTTAATGTCATCACTGCCTTCTCTCCTAACGTGCTGCATGCACGACTCACAGCGAGGAGGCGAAGCCGCGTGTCACCTGTATACTGTGTCCTTGCGTTCTGTCCGTGTGTTGCCGATCTCCTGTCCATTTTTCATCCAGAAGCTTTCCTTGTGACGTGTATGCGCAGCGGTGAGGTTACACTGCAGGATAACTTGTTTACTAGAGGCATCTGCTGTTAGGATGGTCTGATCAGAGGCATTGATCTTTGGTTCTGGAAGACAGAGAGAGTCAAACCTTATCCAAGAACATAAGGTTCAAATCTGTTTTAATCCTCCTTCCCGTGCTGTACTTGCTGTAGGCTGTATGCTGTTTTTGTATGATCTGTGTAGGAGGGTGTCTATGAAGTGAAGTTCACATAACAAATAAACAAAAGCATAATAGGACATGAAACCACCAGGATGCCTTGCGTATAATATTTATCTTCAATGTAGCAATTATGTACAGTGCTATTTATAAATGTGTGTGAATGCTTCATTTGTCTGCAGCAATAAACATTAAGGCTACACTGATCCACCATGGCCAAATATGAATTGTGACTGTCACACTGTCTCCAGGGACATTTATACTAACACAGACACGTTATAATTAACATCTGCAATAAGGTCAATCAAGGATCTGAATGGTGTCCAGAGTCCTGATTAAACTACCATCAGCTTGCCCGAAAATATCATGGGATCATAACATGTACCTGAGGGTGATGGGCCTCGTTTATAAGCACTGTGTAATCACAAAACAGGACCTGTGCATGGCACATACTGCAGAAAAGTTTGAATTTATAGAACAAACTTCATCATAGAAAATATAATTACACAAATCATCCACAGTGAGTGCTCTTGGGCCAGTAATGTTATAAATTGTTTGTGCTTCTTGATTAACCTGTAATTAAACTATGGCTTGTTTTTCATTAACAGTAACCCTGAATATGGCTGTTGCCTCAAGAGTTGTTGCAGCTATCAATCTCTTAAACTTAGCTATGTTTCTAACTTCATCTATACTCAGAGGAAAAAACATGTATATAATTTTATCCATGAGTGGTTTGCATTGACCATGGACAGTTAACCGTGGGGCTCTAAGCGTGTAACGTGAGGTCACATTTTTCAGTTGTGATTTACACAGAGTTTTACAAATGAGGCATCTGAAATACACTGCTCAAAAAAAATGAAAGGAACACTTTTTAATCAGAGTATAACATGAAGTCACTTAATCTTCTGGGATACTCAGCCGGTCAGCTAAGGAGCAGCGGGGGTTGGCAATCACGTACAATGAGGGCAACAATGAGACAATCCCCAAAAGAGGAATGGTTTTACAGGTGGAGACCACTAGCATTTACTTCCCTCCTGATTGTTTTTTCACTAGTTTTGCATTTCGCTGGGGTCACTACTGATAGCATGAGGAGATACCTGGACCCTACAAAGGTTACACAGGTAGTCCAACTCCTCCAGGATGGCAGATCAATATATGCCATTGTTGGAATGTTTGCTGCATCTCCCAGTACAGTCTCAAGAGTATGCAGGAGATTCCAGGAGACAGGTGGAGAACTGGAGGGGTCATAGGAGGTCCTTAACCCATCAGCAAAGCTGCTATAGACTCCTCTTGTGGATGTGTGAACAACATGATCACTGCCAGAGCCTTACAAATGACCTCCAGCAGGCCACTGGTGTGAATGTCTCTGACCAAATAATTAGAAACAGGCTTCATGAGGGTGGCTTCAATGCTAAATGTCCTCTAGTGGGCCCTGTGGTCACTTTCCAGCCCTGTGGAGCCTGATTGGCATTTGCCATAGAATAACCAGAATTGGCAGAGCAAGCTCACCCTGAGCACATCTGACAGTCGTGAAAGGATGTGGAGAAGCCGTGAAGAAAGTTATGTTGCCTGGAACATTATTGAGCACGGCTGGATTAGTGGTGGTTCAGAGATGGTCTGGGGAGGTATATCCATGGAGGGACACACAGACCTTTACAGGCTAGGCAACAGCCCTCTGACTGATATTAAGACCCAGCACTGAGGCAGGGGGTCTTGGGTTCCTCCTGGTGCCCTACAATGCCCGTCCTCGTGTGGTGAGAATACGCAGGCACTTCATGGAGGATGGGGGAACTGATGCTTGCCTGACCTAAATCCAACAGAACACCTCTGGGACATTGTGCTTCAGTCCAACACTGCCAGGTTGCACTTCATAATGCCCTGGTCCACATCTACAGTAGGTGGAGATCCCCGAGGACACCATCCGTTGTCTCATTAGGAGCATTCCCCAACATTGTCAGCCATGCATAAAAGCACATGGCGGTAATACAAACTACTGAGTATGATTTTGAGTTGCTGCAATGACATTCTGGCAAAATGCCGTATAATTTTTTCGCATAGGTGACTTTGAATTCAGCTCTCTGCAGGTTTGTGGCATCCTTTCAGTCCTAACACATTACCCAGTCTGCATCAGTATACATATCCAGCATGTTCTTTTTCCAATTGAGATCTGACGTGTTTTCAAAGTGTTCCTTTAATTTTTTTGAACAGTGTAATAATTCATATAACTGAACGGACCTTTGACAGCTGAACTAGAACCTAAACTTTTAAATCGCTAACCACAGTGGTTAGCAAACAATACCAGGGTCAATTCCTCAAGGACGATCGGGGAAGGTGTCATCTGAGAGCGAGGTGCCCTTTGCTCTGCCTTGAGCAGTGAGCAGGAAGCTTCCTCTGCACTGCCCCTCCTCCAGGGCTGGCCAACCATGGCAACAATGGAGCCCCCGAGGGGAGGAGCAGCGAGGAGAAGCATCATAATCCTACTACTAGCTGCTTCGGCGAGGCCACTAGCAAGGCACAAGGGGAGAGAGGGGAAAGAAGGGCTACTGACTTCTGTTAGCATTCACGGTATCCTCTTCCTGTAATTCCGTATACTCAAAAGCTAAGGGGATATCTCTCCCCTCCCCCCTTATCCCTCTCTCTACCAAGCAGAGCCACATGTACTATTAATAGTATCTTCGAGTCATGCGTACAAAACACACAACATGAGGTACATAAATTAACATTTAGCGAACACGGCACAATGGTCCAAAGGCAATTTAATCAGAAGGTTGTTTATAGGACACCTTGTCACAACTTAAAATCTGGTAACTGCTGGTTAATATATCATCATGTCAGAATGTAACCAAATGTTAAATGTGACTCTAAATGAGTCAAAATGTCATAAAACCTGGTATTTTCCTCTGGCAGGTACTCGGATACAGTGCTGCTTTGATCTTAGTTGTTTTAACACTTAGAGGGATTCTATTACGATTTGCAAGGATTTATGATGTCAATTAAACCAACCAGCTTAGACACAATAATCAATTTAGCAATATCTGTGTCAAAGGGAACACTGTAAAAGGCAGGGCAGGCCTCACGTAACCACAAACACAAAAGGTGCATTCTCAGAGAAAGGTGCCAGCAACTGTTCCTGCATGTAAAAGAGGGCCTAATGAGCATGTGGTTAAGCTAAATGATCGGAACCACTCGGTTTTAATATTAATAATAAATAATGTGCAAATTTGAATCTATTTATCTCATTTAGAACAACACATTTGTTTCACTTTGTGATTCATACCATTATGAAAATTAGGATGCTACCTTGCTTTCAGGCAGTGCCGTATGTCTGCATTCAAAATCCACTGAGATTTGTTGTGTGTGGTTAGTTTAAGAGACACTCCACACAAGCACGATGTGAATCTATCAGAGTATGAAACACTCAACCCCTGAAATGGTATGAAAATATCTGTATGTTAATTTGTTTCAGAAAAAAAAATAGCTGTATAAATCGAACTGGCATGGGTCACAATTATAAAAATTAAATATTTATTATGTTGGAAATACGGAGAAATATCTATAATAATCTCTCAAGCCACTCCAGCACAATAATTCCTTTATAGACTTTCATGAAGGGTGATGCAAAATGAATTTTTTAGAGATATTTTGGTGGTGGAGACAGTAATGATACAGATGCAGAAGAATCTCTATCAATATATTTTTTAACACACACACAAAACAAATCACTATTGGATTTGTTTGTAAGTGAAATTAATTAAAGTGAAAGTTAAAGTTAAAGAACAACATTTTGGGAAATTTGCTTCTGTTTCCTGTTGAGAATCAGATGAGAATAGGTTGATCGCTTTTATGCTGGTGTACAATATATGAAGCTACAGACAGCTGCCTAACAGTTTATGCATAAAGATCATATTTAGTTTTTGTAAGGATTAATTGGTTAATTGGTGATCATTGGAGTCACTCCTGTGCTTAGAAGCAGACACGTGTTTAAACCTGCTTTCCTTCCCATTCTAAGCTAAGGGAACTGACTGTAGCATCCATCATAGTCATATGAGTGGTTTCAATGTTTCCCAAATGTCTATTCTTCTAATATGAAACCAAAGATATGAGTGTTTCATCGCTGTGGGTACATTCTCACCTTAGACACATGTAGAAAGCACATATTAAAAAAAAAGATATATCTGCAGTAGAGTTCAGCCGTGCATGCACGCATGCTTTTGTTGTTTGTTTTTTTCCAGAATTCAGCTTTACTCAAAAGATAAACAATTAAAAGCCATGTAGCTGAAATGAAATACTGCATATATATTTACATATTTTTGGTGTATTCTCTAGAATGAGTCACAGTAACAAAGTAAAATTTAAAAAAAAAGGACCAAAACAAGACAATCAGACTTTTGCACATTTCCTTAGTGACAAGCTATTACTAGGCTATGATGTATAGCCTGTAATATACATGTAATATGTGCATACTACATGTATATGCAAAAAGCATTTACTCCTCAGTAATGACAGAATATATTTAGGATCTGAGGGATTTGGATCTTTTTGATTAAAAAGTAGGACTGAATATAACATGTGAATAACCCGAGTGAACTGCTAACCCCAACCCTGCTGTCCTTTTCACCACTTGTATAAGGACGGAAATTAAATCAGCCCTAATCCTAAAAAATAGCACTCACACATGAATCAAAATGTGCTAGTCCAATCAGAAGAGCCAGCGGAAACCAGACTCTAAACGTCTCAGAGAGCTTCACTGTGACTAACAACATTCCACATGTCCCTGTGCTCTACTGGGCAGAGCACTGAAGCATGCACAGGATAGAAGGGTCCAGTTAAAACTCAGTTTGTATGACTGTTTGTGTGAATTGAGTAGAGGGTTAAAGGATATAATGTCATTACTGATTCACAGTCACACACGTCATGGCTGAGAAGGCACAAGGTAATACGCAGGGAGGTCCAGAGGGACTGTTGTGTACAAGTTAAGTCTGTCTCATCTCGAAAGAGACGTGCACAGCTCCCCCCCCCCTTATATTCCCATCCTTTATTGGATTACCACACACAAATTTGAAAGTAGAAAATGTTTGCTTTTATGAGGAAGGAGTTGACAGCAGGAATCACTGTTTTTGCACCTTAACGGAGCCCTCCTTGTGTCTTCTTTCAGTCCCATTTACACCGTGCCCGAAGTGAGAAAGCCAAATCAAAAGCACCATTACTTCAAAGCACCTCTAGATTTCCACTGCATTTAGCAGGCAGGTCTTTGAAGTAAACAAAAACAGGCCACACAATGCAAGAGACACAGCTTAACGTTAAGGCAATACATATCACAAATAAATCTAGGAGTAAGAAATGGGGTGGAATTAGGATACAGAGAAATAAATAATGATCAGAATATTGTAAAAGGACACATGAGACAGTAAGAACTGTGGGTAGAAAGAAAAAAAGTGCAGACTGAGACTGGGTAAAGTTCTTGGGTTTGTGGTCTTTTACAACAAGATGCTCAATGGATTTTGGAGAGAGAGGGAATCTGCGGCCTTTAAGAGGAGAGGAGAAGATAAATATTTACCAAACCGAATTTAATATCAATGAAAACAAAACACTAAAAGGCAGCCACTGCCATGTGTGATTTAAGCAATTAGATTTTTCTTCTGTTAAGAGTTATAAAAAAGCAAGTTAAAAGAAAAGGAATTTTACTCTTTGCTTTAGTTTTTTTTCTTTCAAGCCTGGCCAGTGACTATTGCAGTGAGGGTGGGTTCTTGAGAGGTTTTAACAGGCTGGAGTGGTTGGAAGGAGGGATTTGTAGTTTTTTGACCATCTAGGTACTACAGGACATAGACCACTCACTCTGTAGCACCGAAATGGTGGCCTGGGCGCGGATCCAAGTGATGGCCGGGTTTTGTCGGAGATCATTGCGCCTGGGGTCGTTGCTCGCCCGGCATTCATAGGTCCCAGAATCCTCCAGTGTGAGGCGTGTGATGCCGAGCACACTGACCCCATTGGTGCCGTAGGCCGTGTTGATGGATACCCGACGTTTGCGGGCTCCGTCCCACAGCTGCTTGAAGGAGTCAGCTCGGTTGACCTCAGCATACCACCACTGGATCTCTGGAGTGGGGATACCGACCACCTCGCAGTACAGCTCAAAGGTGTCTCCTGTAAGCTTAGTCTCAGACAGTGGCGACTTCACAAACCCAGCTGGAGAGGAAAAGTGTATTGGGATGGCAGGGAAGGAAAGGGTAGAAGAGGGTTAGAGCAGAAGGAAGGCATGGAAAGGCCAAGGGATAGAGAAGGAAATTAATAGGATCAGAGTACATACAAACAAAAGAGAGGATGATTAAAGGCAAATCAAAAAGAAGCAAGCCTCAAATTATTGATAGGTGGAAAAAGAAAAGGTTAATGATTTTCTAAATCCAGTCCATTCACCGTCAAGGTTCCCTGGCCCACTTACGGCCAACTGTCACACAACGTCATAGTCAACCAGTCCCAAATCCATGCCTGCTGCAAATAATGCTGTTATCTTGCGTATGCAATCTTAGGAAGATGAGCGCTATGTGATTTTTGTAATGTACCTTTCATGTGCTTATGCTTGAGCAAACAGAGACAACATTAGTTGCAGTACATTAAACGCAGTACACAAGAAAATACAGTATATGGTGAGGGGGAAGTCTTTACCTAGTGTCATACACCTTAATCACTTACAGATCATTTTCTAACTCACTGATGTCAGAGGAAGGATTGTTATGTCAAATTAATTAGTAAAATTTTGTAGATTCCTGTGTATCCCATTATTACCGCTAAAAATATTAGCTCGTTAGTTAGACAAATATCTCAGAAATAAATTCTTGACATACCAGTTTCTTATAATGATCAATTCATTTTCCGTACTCACTGATCTCTTTCAGGATCATAGGCTGATGGAGTCTATCCCAGCACAGGCTGGGTGAGAGGGGAGGCACAGGCAGTCTGTCACAGGGCTAATGCATCCAGACAGACAAACATATTCACACCCCCTTTGACACTTAAGGGCAATTTAGAGTCACCAGTTCATATAACACGTGTGTCACTGAACTGTGGGGGTGGGGGTGAATATGCTTATGGAATGCAAACCTTTGTTGATTATTTAGCAGCACACCTTCAAAAATAATAAATCAAAAGTTGACCTATGGCAATTCTCCTTGAACCTGCAATGTCTATGTAAAGCATTTCACCAAAATTGTCACTAATAAATGTAACTGTATGTATGCACTATAATCTGCTTTCATCCATACCACCTCTTCCGGCTAACGCTAGAAATTAGGTCAGGCTGCTTACATTTTGGATAAGCTGGACTTTAAGAGCAGGGTTTCAAAATTAACATATGGTCAGAGTGGTATAGTCCAAGTTCAACCAGCTTCTAAGTGCAGAAAAACTATCTTTATTAGAGTAATATAAAGCTTAAATATGCCCACCATTAAGGCAGTCTGTTGCTCAGACAACCTGCCTTACTCTCTTTATGTGAAATACAAAACATAAAATATGGTGAATTTCCTCCATAATAACATCCATAATCCATCCATGGGCATTATTACCACAACCAGGTACCAGCTCCCTCTGTTCACAACCCTGTTCGATGGCAGTAGGAATACACTGGCGGACTTAATGAATCTCATTTAATGACAACTCACCTGGGCCACAGACACTTCTCTGCTGGCCCTATAGCCTGTCAGCTGCAAACCACATGTGCTTAAATCACTAGAAAAATGCACTTCCTTAACACTGCTCTTAATTGTGGCACAGGAAATGGGAACAAAAAGCCTTCGGTCTCTTGAGTGCTAGACTGTCTGTTGTGTCTAAATGCAACGGCTTACAGGCCCTCCTAGATCTGTCTGTCCTGCTTAAAGTTATGTATCTTAGACACATGAACAGATAAGCTTGTAGAAGCCCGAGGAAGGAGTGCAACTGCAGTATTCAGCTCAACCCCCACAGTGAAGCCAGTAATATTTCATTTCAAATATCTGACTCAAGATTCAATGATTGCGAGTTAACAAGTGTGCCACCCAACACCCCTACAGTTACTCAAAACCAAGTGAAAATAAATCTTTTGACAGGAAAGAAGATTTGTGAAAAGAAATTAGCAAAAGCACAAACCAAAAGAATTGCACTCTTCCTGCTAGAGATGTGTCTAAGGACATTAGGTGCAACAACTTGCGTTTCTATGTGCTATGCCTAGAGATATGCAGAGCAATTAGCATTTGTTTCTTTTCTCTGGAAACATCTGGGCCCATCAAGCTCACCACATAATCCCAGAGGGTGAATCCTAGCCTATCCGCCTACACATTTAAAGCAATATTTCAGTACAACTGAACACTTAGTGTCTCACTCTCAGTAGCCAGGTGTGGCACATGACACATAGAACTAGAGCCATCCGTGCACGAGCTCGCGCAATCATAGTATAACTACTTTGAAAAAAATGCAATGAATGACCTCCAAGGTGAAAAAGGAAATGATGACTTGATTTAAATTCAAGCCCAGGGAGAAATATACTCAGAGAAACAAACTACAGACAACACCAGGCCAACGAGCAGACCAATTTCCAAGTTGTTTAAACAAGGAGCTTACACTGGCAGTGAAAACAAAATGCAAAGCAGCCAGCTGGTACTTATTCATTTCAAATCACGTTGGGAGACGAGAAGTGACAGGGAATGGTGGCACGAATGTTGGAATGATCTGAGTAACTAGGTGATAGAGGAGAGCTTAATCTGTCGCAGTCAACTGAACGGCACTTGTGCTGACTTAAGCTACAATCAGTTTGTACTAAACACATGCAATATGTACATTTAATAAAGCGGAGTCAAGTAAAAAAAAGAAGTGTGAATTCCTGTTGTGTGTAAATGACGTAACTTTA